>OMNZ01025750.1:0-14354 GCA_900303255.1 Lesueurigobius sanzi | reverse complement strand
CATCATAGGTGAACATGGCTAATCTTGGTGTCCACACATTTGGTTTTGGGACGACGGTGGAAGTGAAATAAAAATAAATGATGTTGTTTGACAATAAAATGAGGTTGCCATAGGTTTGAATGAATTTCCGCCTGAAAAAAACACACACATTGTCCCGCAAAAAGGCCTTTTTCCTCCCTGTGGTGTAGGAAATAACAACAGAAATGGATAATCCCACATCAGCTGTCACTAATTTGCAACTTTGGAATATTTTTCTGCGTAAAATACGTAGGTCAGTAACTGTATCTGAAAAAATGTCCCCATTTTTGGAGACTCTAGGTCTTAAGAGGTTAAAGGGACTATACCTGACTTTTTCCTAGTAGTGGAATGAAATTAGTTTTTTCCTACTTTAGTATATTGTAAAACTCAAACATTTGGCGAAATAATACTGTGCATCTAAATGTAAAGCATTTATTGTCAATGTCATGGTTTGCAGGCTAATTTTCTGGCATTTCTGTGACTATGACCCTAAAAAGTGACCCCTGTCAGTTGTGAAGTGTGCTTATAAACTCATCTCTAAGAAGAAACAGGGTTTTAGGAATGTGTGCGGAAAGTTAGAATTGAGTTTGGACACAACCATCAATTTATTTCACTCGCTCCTTCTTCCATTATTTGTAATTTTTAAAAATCATGAAAAATCATGTAGTTCCTTTAATATAGTATACAGTTGTGTTCATAAGTTTCCAATACCCTTCAAATCTTTTGCCCATTTTTATAAAATATGAATGATGACAAAAATCTTTTTTCCGCTCATGGTTAGTGGTTGTGCGAAGCCATTTATTGCCAAAGAACTGAGTTTACTCTTTTGAAATCATAATGAAACAAACTACTCAAATGTTCCTGATCTCACGTTTACATGACCTTCAACAACTGCAGGAAAATTGTTCAGGAGCAAAGAAAAACTCACTTCAGCTGAAATACAGGACTCAATTGACAAAATTGATGTTTGTTTCAAGATGCACAATATGTTAATTTTTGATCAGGGACATTTGGCTAGTTTCTAGTTGAAAGTGTAAACAGGTTTTTTGACAATAAATGGCTTCACGCATCCACTAACCATGAGTGAAATAAAGGTTTTTGTGTTATCAATCATATTCTATGAAATGCATAAGTTTACATACCCTGACGATCTGCCAGGGGATGTAAACTTATGAGCACAACTGTATTTAGTATATAGAATACATTATATTCTTTGCATGCAGATGTCTTGTCTTTGGTTTTAGAACAGATGCTCTTCCTAAAACAACCGGTATCTACTACACTGCAAAAAGTAACATTTTCTTGCAATAAGTACATTTGCCCTTTATTCGAGTACGTAAGTAAAATTATCTGCCAGTGGAGCAAAATAAGACAAAGTGTCAAATTTCAAGCAAATTTAGATTTATTTTCTCATTAAATGCAATGAGATGTTAATTTCTTGTTTTAAGTGCAAAAATACTGGCAGATAATGAGAGTCACCTGCTCAAATCTGCTCATTGTATTCATTCTACATTACTTGTTGCAGTGTAGTATTAGAAATGGCACAGCTTTCTGCAACAATATCAAACAATCATAACAATGTGTAAAGTGTAAAAACATATACTTCTCATTTACCTTGTAGCTCCATGTTTTTGTGTTTTTCTGTGTTCCCCATTTCCTGAGCTTCACGCAGTTCATGGTTCAAACGCTGAATCATTTTGTCTGCGTCTCCTGAGGATCCCAAGTTTGTCCTGGTTTGTTCATCTGGAAATTAAATACAGTACTTTACACGAAAATACTACATGACTGTAACCGTAGGCAAATGGCTTACTACAGAGCGGCAAATGACAAGTCCTTTATGAGTGACATGATTTCAAGCAGAACTTATTCCACATTAGCTTCAAATATCCAACCTGATTTCCCAAGAGACTGACATGGACCGATTACAACGAGTAATTGCTGTCCATAAATAGAGTGAGAGGATCCTGCTCCTATTTCAGATTGTATATTACACTGGGTTTCCATCAAAGTACAATCTTTTTAGACATACCCTCCATTTGGTGGGTGAACGGTTGACCCTCTTTGCCAATTTTTTAATTTATTTTAAAGAGTGTAGACCCAATTCTTCAATTCTAAAAGATTGAAATACTGAAAAACTAATGCCGAACCAAAAAAAGAGAGAAGCACAAAAATATGTGTGTGAGTAACGTGCACAGCTATTACTAAATAATCAAGAGATACGGTTGTCAGGGGTTTATTGTGTTTTGTGGACACAGAGACAAGGCCTGAAAATACCTCACAGTCTCCACTGAATAGAGGCCCTAATCTCCAACAGCTATGAAAAGACATGACCTCATAATAGAGCAACATCTGATGGAGTCTGTGTGGGACAAATCAGACGTGGTCTGAAACGGTTTACAAACAAGGTAATCAGTAATGCGTACTGTTGTTTCAGAGTAGACAAAAGGCAAAGATTCTTAAGTCTTCATCTGTACTCTGTAGTTGAAGTGTAGGATGTTTCGCTCTTTATCCAAAGAACTTTGTCAGCAAATGAGCAGAATTGACACACTTGTGGGTCTTTTAAGAAGAAACCAGGAGGAGGAGTTGACCCACCTCTCTTGGTTCTAAAGGTTGGAAAAACACCTTGCCCTATTCACACCTACAGTAATTAGTGCTTGTTACCTTCCTATTGGCTTTGTTCTAAGGCTGTTCATCAAGGCAATAGGAAGGTACCGAGCACTAATTAGGTGTGAATAGGCCAAGATGTTTCTCCAACCTTTAGAACCAAGAGAGGTGGAACTTAGAGGTCAATTCCTCCAACTGGTTTCTTCTTAAAAGATCCACAAGCGTGTCAATTCTGTTCATTTGCTGAAGTCCTCAACTACAGAGTACAGATGAAGACTGAAGAATTTTTGCCTACTTCTTCACTGGTGCATTTCATTATCTTAATTATTGCTTTTTTGACAGTAAATTCTGTAACTGAAATCTTTTAAAAGACCCCAGGAAGATCAGCTGCCATTAAATGGGCAGTGAATGGGCATCCCAATAAAACAATGCGACTCCCAGAGACTATGGGGTCCAGACCTGAGGTCTGTCTGACCTGAGGAGGAGCTTGGGCTTAATTTACATTGCTCACAGTCAGTCAGACCTGTTCCCAAAGCAAGCTGGACAATGCAGTGGTGGAAAGTAGTGAAGTAAAAAGTATAAATGTTCGGTTATTTTTCTTCACTTACTGCAAGTACATTTTGTAATGAATACTATTTCACTTTCTACTCCACTACATTTTAACTGCAGTAAACGTATTTCTCATAGTGGTTTAAACGTGTATTTTCACAGTCAGTTTCACAGTCTGAAACATATCACAAAAGTCTAAAACAACTGCAACTCATTCAGTCTCTGACCTGGTTTATACCTGGTCTAGTCTTGATTTAGTCCTGGTTTAGATTTGATTTAGTCTTAGTTTGATACAAAAGCACAATTCTTCATACTGTATACATGACACTCCTTCACCTCTGGGTGACGTAACCGGCCTTGACCTAGGACCGGTTTGCCATGGGAGATCCTACCAGGGAGGTCCCATGGCCCAGACAACAGAGCTCCTAGTCATTTGGGGGCACACACCGCTCCACCACGACAAGGTGACAGTTTGAGGAGGGATCATATAAATATTGCACATTTAATTATTTCATTAGTTTAAAAATGTTTAAATTTTAATGTGGTACTTGCTACTTTAGTAAATGTTTTGCTCCTGTATCTGTACTTGTCTGTACCTGATCTGTTAAAATTGTCTAGTCACAGCCAGGAGGTCTGATTTGGGGATGGAAGAATCTCATCTCTGCTTTGTGCCAATGTTGTTCTTTGTCAAGAGGCTGACCTCCAAATCTGACGGACCTCCAAATGTGTGGATGTGCAGATTTTCATTCAGCTGAGGGGAGAAATGGAGAGTGCCAATAGCGTTGATAATAATACGGTTGTTGTTGTGATAAAGTATGAGCTGAACCGTAAAAAGATAAAACTCTCAAGAAACTGGTCATAATATGTTCCAACTACAAACTATAATCAAAAGCTCTGGGTTAAAGACACGATCCTGGATACAAATGCTTGAAATGAGCTTGGAGTAGAGTCACTGATGCAGGTGTCTAGGAAGCCAGGGAAGACCTTGGGACTATCCAACACTCTGGTGCGATAGATTATGCCACTTTTGTTTCCAGACAGCGTCCCTGCAGCCCAGGCCAGTATATGTGGTAGAAATGTGGATGGATTCATTTGGAATGAGTCTGTTTGGGATCCTTCCTTTAGAACCATTGCCACAGAGCTAATACCAAGAGCTGGTTACAGCCTCTGGCTGGACCATGTGACTAATCAGACAAAGGAAGGAGGACTGTTGGTGTTTCTGTGCATATTTATGAGGTTGGGTCAGAATGTAAGTGGGCTTTCTCTCAGCACTGATGATGCATTGTCCACACCGGCAACAGGAAAAGTCAGGCATTTCAGTCCTTAACATGTATTCACGCTTTGACGTCTAAAAGGCGATTAGTAAATTATCCTGGCAGATTTGTTGCCTATTTGTGCATGACGCCGCCTGAAGCGGAAAGAAATGTAGGGAACATGGCCTTTTTTTAGAAATGTGCTGAGGGCATCTGTCACTATGACCTCCCTTTTTCACAGTGCATCTTTCACATTAAATACCAATAAAAAACACTAATAAAATGCAGTTGAAAAGCATGGCTTCTATGAAGACGGTGAAAGAGTCATTTTGGCTTTGACCGTTCTGCCTTGTGCTCTTCAAGTCATGTGCAGTGTAGCATTAGCATCACAAAATCAATTCATCATACAACATTGAGTGAAATACAAATGTTATTTTCAACCTACTTATGTCTTCAGTGTAATGATAATACATTTATTTATTTCATATTTTCTCATTAGGCAGCTTGAGTAATATAGGAATCCTTGTTTCTCAACTATGGGTTTTGGGAAGGGCACATTCTGGACAGAGGCCAGTGGCATGACTGGCACAAATGGATACAGGGCCAGTAACCATTCCTTCTCATTCCTTTGCTCAGGGTTGTTTAGTTTTGGCTGTTTTCCACATGCATGACTCTGGACAGTGAGTGGAGCAGAGAGTTATTTTGAAAGTGAAGGTAATCCAAACAGGCCAATGTACTTTGTGCCTTTCTTACACTCTACATTTGGTCGGACTCTGAACCAAATGTGGACAAGAGTGCAAGAACTGCCACAAATAAAAACTTAATCATGCAAATGACTGCATGCTTGGAGGCAGATGAATTGTAAAATAAATTTTATTAAAAGTTAAGTTCTGTTCAGCTTCTTTTGTTTCATGTAACGTTATTCAGAGCATTATAAATGGATGTTGTCAGAATAATGGCATCTAATATAAGCAGCTGAACCTGTATTTTTAGGCTCTGAGACAAGTTGAGACAATGACTCATGATTATTTCTTCCCATCACATTTGTAACCAAATGTGGGTTGTGAGGTGAACAGGATCAACAAAACAATTTCACCCTAGGCCATCACCGACACTGGCCACATCATAGAGATGCAAAAATAGACAGACCGGACAAGACCGTTGGTGTTACCTTTGATCAACGTCACATTGTTTAAGGGGTCATTCAGGTCTTTGCCATCCATTTTGTGAACTGTAAAGAAGATTAAAGAAAACCCATGTATTAAAATGATTACATGTGTTAGTATAGTTACATGCTGGTGCAAGATGTGCTAGTTATTAGGTAGTACTATTGTAAACAAAGAACTAAAGACTGATATGCACTATACTTTACTACAAGCCTTATGGTATTCATTTTGCATCTAGTGACACATAGCCAAATAAAACATATGCAGCAATTGTTACCTTGGATGATGAAGAAGCTATAGTACTCTGTGTTCCCTGTGTACAGCAGCCTCTGACATGAAGAACTCTCCTCCAACTATCAGATTTTTTCAAACGTGATGCGGATCAAACCAAGGCCAAGGGGAGTCACACTGCAAATCAGAAATAGAAATCCAAAAATATAACATTTGGACAACTGGAACAAACAGCACACAAAATAAATACTGAAATACAATGTTAAAACTGTAAAAGGTGGTTGCAACAGTAAGACTAATGCAGGACTAAAGCATCTGGAGTAAAACGTGGGCTCCTGCTGAGTGGTACAGTCTGCCAGGCCCACCACAGTAGGTCACGGAGCATCTCGGAAGCTGCAGCTGCACACGGACACAGAGGGGTTTTGTGCATTGTAGCAATGGCTGATGATGTAAACACAGGCAAGACACAATGGCCAGGAAGGAGGAGAAGACAATTAGAGAGATTGGTCAGACATGTTTAAATTGCTGAGTTCTTTTGACGTAAAAACATGAAAAGCATTTGTGTAATGATGCAGCAGCAGATTAAATACTGATGAAATACTACAGTAATAAAATCAGCCAAAGGTTTGGGCACACCTTCACATTTAATTGATAAAGGAAGGTGTGTCTAACTGACGGATACAGTGGTGCAAAGGTGTTGTCGGTCAAACTGTAAGGACAACTTTCCCTGTGGGAACAGATAAACAATCAGAATCAGAATAGAATTTATTGCCATTGTCAATGAAGGCTTCACAGACTTGTAATAATGATAAATAATAAACTATGGAAAAGGATATAATTCATTCATATTCTTTTGCCGCCAAGTCATGTTAAGGGTTGAATGTAATTAGTGCATATTCTGGCAAATATTGGCCTGGAACAATTGCCAGTGCCAGTACAAACGGGACAAACCCTGGACAATGGCCAGTTTTTTAACAGGACTGACAAAAAAAATGAACTGAGTCAACTATATCTAGACACAGTAACCCCTCCAGGTGTCAGATAGGCAGTGGTGGAAAGTAACAAAGTAAAAACTACAATTATAGGTACTTTTACTTCACTTAAGTTTATTTATGATCAATACGTTTTACTTTTACATTTCAGAGCCTGTATCTGTACTGTCTACTTCACTACATTGTTAAATTGGGTAAAAAGTAAAAGTATTTTATTTTCAATGTGACCTCTCTATGACGAACTGGTTTAGTCCTGATTTAGATTCTGGTTTAGTGCTGATTTAGACCTAGTGAAGTCCTGGTTTAGACCTTTTTTAGTCCAGATTTAGACAGGAGTTAGACCTGTTGTAGACCTGAGTTACTGGTTTAGACATGGTTTAGATCGGGCTTAGACCTTGGTTAGTCCTGGTTTAGTCCAAGACCCAGTTTAATCCTGGTTTAGACCTGATTTAGACAGGATTTAGACCTGTTCTACATCTGATTTTGTGGTTTACTCGTTTAGACCTGGTTTGATTTAAAGAACTTAAAAAGTCCTGCACATTAAACTCTTAATACTTTTACTTATAAAGTACATTTTACAGTGTATACTTTTATACTTAAGTAGGAATTTAATCTAATACTTTTACTTTAGTAAATCCTTGGTCCTTTTACTTAAGTAAGAATATCGAGTACTTCTTCCACCACTGCAGATAGGAAAGTAGTAGTAGTACTAAATTAAGAATTAAACTTTACACACTCACAAAAAACTAGCTTTTGCTGTAGGTCTATATTTTGCTTCTCATGGATTACATATAAAGAGGAGGCCTGAGTCACGCCTATAGTCAGGCCGCCTGACTATAGGCGTGACTATAGTTCTAGTTTATCAAAGGGATGAAGCTGAACATTCTCTGCTACGAACTATGGTAACTGTCAAAATGTACATTTCTAGTTTTAGTAAACTTTATTGCCAATTGCTCTGTAATTCCTGGGTCAATCCACATGAAACAAAAACGTGTTTTCTCTGTCAGAATATGATCTAATGCGCCCTTCATGTGGCATCGTAATTATGGTAAATAAAACCACTTGTCCAGTAGAAAATTGCACATGAACGCCACCTCATCTAATTTTTTCCACCAAAAAACTGGGAAGTAATTTTGAGACCCGAATTTCCGAGATGAAATAACCTTTGACCTTTCAACAAGACGCAGAGCTGTGATCATACGTTTCATGTCTTTTAGCTGATTGCAGTTGTTGAAGCGTAGACTATTCACCTTATTCAGGAACTTGTAATGGGGGCGGCCATCTTGTGTTTATGGTCAATCTGCAGGTCTGACTTCTGTTATTGGCGCAACACATAACATTTAAAAACAACTGCTATGTAAATAATATCGATCAGCTTTGGTCCTTTAGAGTTCCTCAGACAATGAACCAATTAGAGATAACAAAAAGTAAATGGTAATTTTGCTTAAAAAATGTAACTTTTTTCATGCCGTCCTTCCACTCAAACTAAACATGAGCCACACAAACTTATTGCCTTTGAAATTCTTCGCAAGTTTTTAGCTCATTCCCATTTTATTTCCTTCACTCTCTTACATCAATGGACTTTCAGCTCACAGGAAGTGTTAAGACAAACAGGAAATGCTTAGACAACAAAAGTGGGTGGGGCAGAATAAGGTGAACAGGCTATTTTAGTGTAGCCCATGTAATTTTATATTCAGGCGTACTTCCAAAAAAATCCTACTTTTAGCTAACAAAGCAGATGCAAGGTAGTAGTTCTGATTTGTAGACTATTTTCTCACCAAAATGTACTCATTTGCAGTGTGATGTTTTGTGTATTTCACCATTTAACTTTGCTACAACCACAAAAGCACTTGAACACAAAGCGCTCGTAATTTCCACTTCACAACTGGAAAGGATCATCTTTACCACAGCACATGAAGGCAGCATAAGATCTAATTATTTTTCTCATAAAAAAGGTGTCCAAAAGTGGTGAAAAAGTTCAAAAACATGTGCATGGTGTTGGCCAGTAAAAAGGACTATCAGCCATAAGAATAATATATGGCAGGTTTGTGAATCCAAGTACAACATTTGTCAATTTTCTTTTTGGGAAATTTCTTTAAAAAAAAAAAATGGCACGTGCCCTCCACCTGAAGAAGAACATGAACGCAGCTAATTAACATCCACTTAATTGCCTCAGCTGTTTTTGGTTAGCTGATTACCTGGGGCCGAAAGCCAACTTTCCAGACAAGTTTGAGAAGGATTCTAATTATCAGTCAGAGGAAATGGCTTCTTTCAACATTTAGTAAATCATATTTACAGCCATTAAATCCAACGTTACTGGCGCTGCGCACATATAATCCCACATAAATTAAACATTACGAAGACCCACGTGCTATGACTCACCAATATGTTTATATGTCGATGTGTACTTTAAAGTTCTTTGCATATTTTACTTAACAAAGATTTCATCATAAAGCTATAAATAGCCTCCTCCTCTGGGCTGAACTCTGGTCTGTTCAGTCCTGACGGGGAAGTGTCGCCTAAAGTTGTGGGTGTGCCCTTCTGCCCTGTATTTACCCTGGATTTAGCCACAAGTGATGCTTAAAGAACGAGGGCTGAGCTTGAGCAGCTCGTTAAACGAGCTAAGATTTCACACTATATGTTTACAGCGGGATTAAGTTTCACCTCTTTACGCACATCTGACCTTTTTGTCTAACTTTGCGATGGCTTCGTCGGTGTCTGCGTGGATTTGGAGCGAGCGGTTCTGGTTTCCTGAAAATGTGACGTGGGCGGACCTGGAGCATCCACCACCTGGAGTAGACTATCCCCAGGCGGGACACTTGGCCTGGGCACTGCCACTGGCTGTGGTGCTATTCATATTTAGACTATTATTTGAAAGGTAACATAAGTTTGTTTTCATTTTTAGTAAAATGTTTAACTTATCTGAGGATGATGATTTGCTTGAATATAATGTGCATAAAGTAAGCTGCAGATATTTTCCCTAATTTCTAGGCTTTAGCTGCATAAGCACACCACAAAATGCACCCTTTTGGTATTGTGATGCAAGCTTTACAGTAATCATAACAGTGTCATATTTTTAGGCTTGATTGCCTTTCCCCCTCAATTTATTTAAATTAAACTAAAGTATGCAGTGGTGGAAAGTAACAAGTACATTTTGTGGTGAATTCTTTTTACTTTTACTTCACTACATTTTAGAACCTGTATCTGCACTTTCTACTCCACTACATTTTAAAAAAAATGGGTGAAAAGTTAAAGTATTTTATTTTCAAAGTGACCTCTGTGATGAACTGGCTTAGTCCCAGTTTAGACCTTGTTTACACCTTGTTTAGATCTGGTTTAATCCCTGATTCAGACCCGAGTTAGTGGTTTACTTGTTTAGACCTGGTATGAGAGTACACTTTTACTTAATTGAATCTGATAAATTCTTGCTCCTGTATCTGCACTTTTACTCAAGTAAGAATATTGAGTACTTCTTCCACCAATGAAAGTATGTCCTAAATCTTTTGGGTTGTAAACATTGGCTATTGCATATGTATTTTTGTTGCAATTCTACAGACTTACCAGGCTTGTTCTGCGTATAATTAACATAACTATAACTACGGTATCTGTCAAACCTGTTCCAAACCCAGTATAGTCGGTATGCATCTACTCACTTCACCAGACTGACTACACTATAAAGCTGTTCTCCTTCTCGTAGTCTGTCAAATAAATGGCAAGTTCTGAAAATGAGACGCATAAATAGCTTGAACATTGTTGTCGTCATTATTATTATGAACAAAAGCCTTGTGACACCGATCATCAATTTGGTCAGTGGACTCTCCCATCTCCTCTCTTTTCTCACATGACAAGCTACTATGCTGCGCCGAGGTGCTACATTCCCCAAGATCACTGCACTTCAGCTGTGTCATCCTTAAATTGTGACCTGTCAACAGAGAAAAAATAACACACACAATGCCAATGTTTTTGTGAGGTTAAGTTAACTTGAGGGTGATGCATGTTTTAAAGGTGGTACATTTGTGCGCTAAAAAAGGCTTGAAAATCATTGATATAAAAGCATTTTGCATTTTAAAACATATGAATGAAATACTTGTCCTTACTCTAGATATCACTTTTTTCGTTTTGTGCATATTTCCAATATACAACACCCCTCTTTCTCCCTCTGTGTATTCAGGCTAGTGGCCAAACCCTGGGCCAACATACTTCATATACAGACTGGGGTGCGCCGACAGATCCAGCCCAATGCCCTACTAGAGAAGATCTACCAGTCCAAAACGGTACAACACAAACAAATTATGTGCAAGAGGTCACCAAGTGTAACTAGAACAAGCGGCAATCAAAATGAATGGCAATGCAGTAGGTACAGGACATATCATGCACTTCTACTTATGCCTAGGTTGTGCTGAACTCGGCTACTGAAGAAAAAATATACATATATGTAAATGAATGGATTTACAATAGACCTACAACAATAACAGTACATCTATGTTTGAGAGCGATGACGTGGCTCTGTTTACTTTGATTTGATTCATGAGTGTGTCTATACATTTTCTAAGTACAAGTTGTAGTTGCAGTACCAGACCTAATGCATAATAAAATGATTATTCTGAACCCACAGTATGCGATGTTGTGAATTGTTATGCTTTCCACCCTGTTATACCAGAGTCCAGACCACAAACATCTGGAGGGACTGTCCAAACAGCTGGACTGGGACCTCCGCAAAGTCCAGAGGTGGTTTCGAGTCCGGAGGGACCAGGACCGGCCAACGACTGAAAAGAAGTTTTGTGAGAGCATGTAGGTAGACGGAAACAAGCAAAAATGTGGATTTACTGTGTGGATATTCTTTTAAAAACTCATCTGTTACGTAATGTGCTCTTAACATGCTCTTTCTTTCATCATCATTTTTAAAAGTTCAAACTCTGCAGCAGGAATTCATTCTGATTCTGATGAATTTCATCCCATGACTTTTTCTTGTTAGAGATGCCATTTTAGTCTTTTTTTTACTATTGAAAACATATTATCGATTTTGAATTGTTTATATAATCTGTATTAAATAGTCTAGCCCAGGGATCTCCAACCAGTAGCTTGGGATCTCCCAGTAGCTCAGGAGCTCCCAGTAGATCGCCAGCCCGTTCCCAGTAGCTCGCCCAAGACTTTTTGCATTTCTACATACACGATGAGTCAAACTGTAGATGCATTTTTTTGTTCTGAATAACACATCTCCAAAATTGAGCTGAATATAGCAAAGTATAAGGGTAATCTACAGTGATTGTCTTCATTCTGTTGAATTATCATCTTATTAGTCCTAGAGGCCTGGTTACACGTGTTTCTTTGAAGTATAAGTAGCTCATAACCAGTTTTGTTATGCAAAAGTAGCTCACGGGGTAAAAAAAAAAGGTTGGAGAAGCCTGGGGGCGACAGTGGCGCAGATGGTAGAGCGGGTCGTCTCATGATCGGAAGGTAGGGGTTCGAATCCCAGCTCCTGCAGGTGCAGACTGTCTTTGTGTCCTTGGGCAAGACACCTCACCCAATGCCTATGTGTGAGTGGTGGGCGGAGATGTTGGCCGTTGGCGCAGATGTGAGCAGCCTCGCTTCTGTCAATCTGCCCCAAACTGTGGCATGGAGTGAATGAGCCCCCCTCCCTGTCATGTGTGAAATAAGAATAAGAATCCCTTTCCCTGGTCTAGCTTGTTTAGTATTGAAGATGGCAATGTTAATTTTGACAGCAAATTTTAACTTAGTTTTAGTCTTTTGATGAAAATGAAATCTAATCTTTTTAGTTTTAGTTAATTTTTAGTCAATAAAAATTCCTTGTAAATTTAGTCGACTAAATCTGAAATGAATTGCGTAAACTTTACATTTATATTATTGTTTTCAAATAATATTGTCTGCTTCATGGAGCGTCTCCACATGATCAAAGCACAGACCTGTTCCTTTGGCAGTGAATTTAAATGATATGAAGCGCTTTCAAACTGAGTCACTCAAGTTTGGATCATTTTAGTCCCTTCTTTTCATTTTTATTTAGTCTTTTTTTTAGTCGATGAAAATATCTGGACATTTTAGTCATAGTTTTAGTCTCATTAACTAACTTTTATAATTTAGTTTTAGTCTAATTTTACTCAGCAAAAATATTACTTTGACTAAAATTATGAGGAAGTATTTCAGTTGATGAAACACTGGATTCTGGTGACTTCTTCGCCTCTGGCTTCCCTCTTTGTGCTGGATTCAAGCACACCTGATGGGAGGAGTTACATCTGGCCCTGCTCTGCTGTTTACTCTAACCCTTTCTGACTCATTAACCTAACTATTGCCCTGGACTGGGGTGAAACCAACGGCCAATCATCAGGTTCCTCCCAAGAAGCCTCAAATCTAAACAAATGTTGTGAAAACTCTGAGTACAATGTTTTTAAGTGTTTGCAACGGTCATAATGGTACATGTCTTACAGCTATTATTATTCATTCTGCTCCTATTCCAGGTGGCGATTCACGTTCTATACAGGAATATATATATACTCCGTCTTCTATATGTGGCATGTAAGTTTTATTTGCTATTATGTTGATTAAAAACCAATCCATGTTATTTATGAAACCTAATCTCTCCTTCTTAGTCACCTTGGGTTTGGGACACAAGGCAGTGCTGGTATAACTACCCATTCCAGGTAAAAATAAATAATCAATTGCAATATATTTAAGAAAAGGTTAGTCCTGGTTTAGACAATAATCAGGGAAATATTGTATCAGCTCAAAAACTCACAACATAAACCCATAACAAGATGTAAAAAGTAAATAAAGATTATTTGATTTACTTCAATACTATGTTTTTGTGAAACAGGTCTAAATGAGTAAACCACTAACTCCGGTCTAAATCAGGACTAATGGTCTAAATCAGGTCTAGATCAGGACTAAACAAGGTCTAGGTCTAAATGAGTAAACCATTAACTCCTGTCAAGACCAGGTCTAAACAAGGACTAAACTAGGTCTAAATCAAGACTAGGACAGGACTAAACCAGGTTTAAATGAGTAAAACACTAACTCTGGTCTAAATCAGGACTAAACCAGGTCTAAACCAGGACTAAAGGTCTAAATCAGGTCTAGATCAGGACTAAACAAGGTCTAAATCAGGATTAAACCAGGACCAGGTCTAAATGAGTAAACCACTAACTTCGGAACTCCTGTCAAAATCAGGTCTAAACTAGGACTAAACTAGGTCTAAATCAGGTCTAAGACGGGACTAAACCAGGTTTAAATGAGTAAAACACTAAATCAGGACTAAACCAGGACTAAAAGTCTAAACTAGGTCTAAATCAGGTCTAAACCATTCTAAACAAGGTCTAAATCAGGACTAAACCAGGTCTAAACTGGGACTAAACCACTAAACCAGGTCTAAACTGGGACTAAACCAGGTCTAAACTGGGACTAAACCAGGTCTAAACTGGGACTAGAGAGGTCCCTTTGAAAATACTTTTAACGCAATTTTTTAAAATGTAGTAGAAAGTACAGATACAGGCTCTAAAATGAAGTTAAGTAAAAAGTATTCATCATAA
>OMNZ01025743.1:0-13080 GCA_900303255.1 Lesueurigobius sanzi | reverse complement strand
CCCCACGAGGTGAGATCTTGTGTAGAGCCCCAGTCCCAGGGACATTGACAGTCATCAATAGCCCCTTCTATTTTCTGACAATTGCTCCAACAGTTGTCCTTTTTCACCAGGTGCTTGGCAATTGCCCCGTAGCCCTTTCCAGCTTTGTGAAGGTTTACAATTTTGTATCTGGTGTCTTTTGACAGCTCTTTGGTCTTGCCCATGGAAGCAGTTGGACTCTGACTGACTGTGGGCTGCACAGGTGACTTTACTGAGCTCAAAGGGGTGGTGGGTGGGTGATTAGTTGTGGGGTAAAGGTGGACTTTTTTTAAAGGTAGACTGACAGCTCTTTGAGAGTCATAATTCTTGCTGATTCTCATATGTGCAAATACTTATGAACCCCAGTAACATACAAATAAATCATAAAAAAAATCATACAATGTGATTTCTGCATTTTTCTTTTTAGATTATGTCTCTAACAGTGGACATGAATCTATGATGAACATTTCAGACCACTCCCTAATTTCTAAGAGGGAGAACTTGCAAAATTGCAGGGTGTGCAAATACTTATGCTCCTCCCTGTATATAACAAAACAACCGTAAAATATTTAAAATATTGAACTTTAAGAATTAAAAGCATAATAATAAAGTTTTAAAGTCAGACTTTAAAAGTTGGAATAGATGGTGCAAGTTTTACTGGGCTGGTAGCAGGTTCCAGTGTTTTACTGCATAGTGGCTGAATCCGACTCTGGGCACAACTAGTAACTGTGATCCTGCAGATCTCAGGCTTCTGCTGGGGACGTATGGGATCAGTAATTCAGACAGATAGTCTGGTCCAGTCCCATGCAGGCATTTATATATTAGTAATACAACTTTAAAATCTATCCTTTGTGCGACAGGGAGCCAATGGAGTAATTTTAAAATCATGTCTTTTTGTTTTGGTGAGCACTCGAGCGGCAGCATTTTGGATTAATTGTAGTTGTTTTATGGCTTTTTGGGGAAGACCAGTTAAAAGACCATTGCAGTAATCAATTTTGCTCGAAATAACAGCATGGATCACTTTTTCAAGGTCTGGCTCAATTAGAAAATCTCTGAGTCTGGTTATGTCTGGTTATAGTGAAGAGCAGCTATAGTTGTTGTTTACATTACCACGGCAGAATTGCTCTCTCAAAGTTGAGAAACGTGGTTATAAACTAATTTCTGTGAAGGATGTGTAAGGAGGTAGGAGTTTGTAACACATTTAACAATTTAGAATTTACACAATTCCCTTTTTCCTTTTTTTGTAAACAAACAAAAAGGTTTTTAACAACATAACTAATGCATTAACTGTATTTGCAAAAACGATAACGCAATACTATATTGTCTATCTATCCTATCCTATAACTAGGCTATCTAACTATACTACAATGTACACTTGTCAATCGAACATAGATGACAAAATGGGCATACAGTCACCTTATGCAGTTGGCATCTTCCATATCCATCTTGAAATAGGGACAGAACCTTTCTGTTTGAGTCGGTGACAGAAATGAGTCCTGACGTGCCATTTCTTGTAAATGACTGACTGTTGTGTGCAAAGTGACAGCAGGGATTCAAAGCTTTCTGGAGGGGCTTGGTTTAGAGATGTGGCATTAATGTACAGTATATTCAGTCACTGTACATTAATATTTGAAAGATTTTAGATAGAATTGCCCATGCTTTAGTAATCCATAAACCAGGTGAATGTGTCACAGGGTTAGAAAGAATATTGCAAAGGTTGGATATTACTTTTCCAGGAGAGCAGATAAGACCACTCCCAGCATCATGCTAACCAACTGCTTTTACACATCTGCCCATTCAGCAGCGCATACGGTGCACCAGCATCAGCTGTAATTATGGA
This sequence comes from Lesueurigobius sanzi, assembly GCA_900303255.1. Lineage (NCBI taxonomy): Eukaryota > Metazoa > Chordata > Actinopteri > Gobiiformes > Gobiidae > Lesueurigobius > Lesueurigobius sanzi. The sequence goes on along the minus strand of OMNZ01025743.1, from coordinate 11,222 downwards.
TACTTTGGTATTAATTCAAATGTATTATATTTATTTATCCATTGTTTTATTTATTTATTTTATTGGACATTATGTGTGTTGATGTCTGTGAAGCCTCTGAGGTGACTCTTGTTGTAATATTGGTTAATACAAAAATAAATGGATTGTGGGGTCTTCCTCGACAGTCTCCCATCCAAATTCTGACCAGGCCCTGCCCTGCTTAGCTTCAGGCAGAGCAAAGGCAGTATGGCTCATGGTACTATGGTGTGGACATAAGACAGCGGCAGTGCCCTCTGCTGGACAGGTGTGGAATTCCTTCTTTTTTTAAATGTTGGCTGCCCCCTAGTGGCTGAATTGAGCATTTTAATTATCTCTCTAAAATGTCATAACTCCTGACAGGAATGGGCTATAGAGACTTACTTTTTTTTTTTTGACATGTTCAAAAATTTAAACTCTACAAGCCGAGGGTCAGATGAAATCCTCTCGCGGGCAGGCCACCATTAAGCTAGTTACCTTCCAGCCGTCCGCAGCTGCACTCGAGCCTATCCAGAAAGTGGTGACCGGAGGCGATAGACGTGAGAGCAGAGGACGAGGGGCTAGAGAGGTTTATCCCTGGCTTCTTTTAATTACACAAATGCACTAAGAGGAAGAAACAAAACAAAACATAGAGAGAGGACCTTAAATGTACTGTACATCTGTGTAACCATTGTTGGTATAATATGTATGTTACCATTGCTGGTATATGTAATATTTATTTGTACCAGTGTTGACACTTTGTATACCCTCTACCATTGTTGGTACAAAACTCTTATTGCAATAAAAAAGAAAAAAAAAGAGGTGGACTTTTATAATCCAAGGCTGGCGCCACTTGTGGTACAAGTTACACATTATTACAAGTTTATATATCATGTTGCACGAGAGCGCCGAAGAAAGTCTGTGAAACCAATTGTGATTTGCGTGTACAAACGTCATCCTATCTGCTCGACCAATCAGGACTAGTCACATTCAAGGGAATTTATTAAAGCTAAAAATTAAGGTTTCACATTGAGTATGCATGCATAGAAACAACTGACACCCAAAAAAAACCCAACAACAACAACAAAAAACATAGAAACTGCAGTTTTAGTCCTTCTATTGCCATAAAAGTCATTTGAGACCCTCATTGCCAGCCGACATAAATGTAAACACTATAGGGACCTCTAGCGGACAAAATCAGATACTTCACTATTTCACTCAGCTATTCTTACTACCTTTAGGCTATGCAACAAACAAGCATATTGTTGGTGAATATTCAAAGTTTAACGGAGTTGAATTATGCACAGTTTTTTCCTAGTAAAATTGTTAAGTAAGTTGTAAAGTTTTATTTTAATAGACTGAATTGCAGTTGGCCTGTGCATGTATTTGGTGTGTATTTCCAGTGCGAACACAATACACAGGGGAAATGAAACCTCTTAGTTTTGGACATTTTTCAAGTGGAGAAGGAGGCACCCACAACCTTTCCCCTCTTTCCTGTCAAAAAGGTCAATACAACTTGGCCTACAAAACCTTTAGACGACATGGTTTAGGATAATTCACTTTCACCTCATAAGAAGCATAATACTGTCAATGTTGCAAAAAGAGCCAGTTTGTCGGTGTCTCCAGCTTCACTGACAAAGGCAGAAAGTGTAATCAAATACAATGCAAACCAAGTCCAGATTGTATTTATTGTGCCCAGTTCCCCACAGACTGGTTCTGTCAGTCTTGGGCCACGCCTCTGAAACTAAAATACTCATTCATTTTGACCCAGCTGCTTCGGGACAGCAGCACTACAGGTGAGATGTTTCTCTCTGTCTAGCTTTATTTGATTTATGGAAGTAGTTTTGGTTCCTCGTCATTTTTAATGCTGTACCTGTTGGCCTCTTCTCTCATGTGTTCTGGTTTTTAATTATTATGCAGCATGGGCGTGGGTCAAAATCAGCCTGAAGCCAAGCCAGTGGAGAGGGAGACATGGGACAGTAAAATCGAGTACCTCTTGGCTGTGGCGGGACACTTGGTCGGTCTGGGTAATGTGTGGAGGTTTCCATATCTTTGCTACAAAAATGGAGGAGGTCAGCAGTCAGGACTGTGTTGTTAATCCATCTCACACTGTATCAGAGAAGATTCATTTTTCTATTTATCTTTAAGGCGTGTTCCTGATTCCGTATGTGGTGTTCCTGTTCACATGTGGTATCCCAATCTTCTTCATGGAGACAACTCTGGGGCAGTTCACCAGCCAGGGAGGAATTACCTGCTGGAGGAAAGTCTGTCCTTTGTTTCAAGGTAACCTCAACCACATCAGCTGGAAGAATAAAACAACCATATTCAGAAAGTCTTTTATATCAACCATTTTTTTTTTTGTTGTTTTCCAATTTTTTTATGCACTTTTGTTTAAGCTCTCAGTCGTACAAGAAGCAAGTCGTCGTCATCTTGTTTTTTGTAGTGAAGGCTTTGTCATAGTGTGAAACCTTTCAGGAGGCTTTGTCAGACATCGAAATTACAGCAATTTCAAGCCTTTGTGGTCAAAGGAGAAACGTCCACTTCTCTAAACAAGAGCGGATGTGCAGATGAAAACTTTATGGAACTGAATTTAGACATTTATTGAAAAATGAAGGTGTTTCTTCACCAAAACCACACACTGTAAACACAAATGAGAAAAGGTTACTTGGAAAAAGCAGAAACCTAATTCCCAATTTCTGAATTATAGCTTGGTTGCCATGGTTTCCAGTTGCATTCAGCAGTTAGAACAGCGGCCGGTGGGACAAATTCCGGTTACAGCTGCAAAAAAAAGTATATACAGCACAAAAACTGACCTCACATTAGAGCTTTGATGGCGAGGTAAGTTTATGTGAGGTATATTCCTTTCCTTTTTCTACCTTTCACATTATTAGCAGCGCTTTAATGCAAAACCATGCAGCTGTAACAGGAATTTGTCCTACAGACTGCTGTTCCAACTGCCAAATGCAACTGGAAACCATGACTACCAAGCTAATTCAGATATTGGCAATTGTCACAATAAAATTAAGCAAGTTTGGGCCTCTATATTAGGTATAGTTTACTTAAATTGATAAATGAAACTTTACTTCAAATTATTAGTGAAACTTTATTCGTTACCAAGTAAAGTTTACTTTAAATCATCAATGAAGCTTTACTCTCTTTCTTTCTTTCTTTCTTTCTTTCTTTCTTTCTTTCTTTCTTTCTTTCTTTCTTTCTTTCTTTCTTTCTTTCTTTCTTTCTTTCTTTCTTTCTTTCACACCTTGGTAGAAAACAGTGTGTTTATTTTGTACCAAACTTTGTACACAGTAACGTTAAACCAGAGGTAACATTAAACATGCTTGACACACAAAGGAAGTATTAGCACAAAAATGCTGGATCTCTAACACTGTGTCTTTGTTTGACACTAAAGTGAAGTAACAATGCACAGCACCGACAGTTTTCATAAAGGCACCTGTATTACACTTTAATAAACACTTACAATATACTAGAAATTACAACAGTTTTGTTCTATCATAATCAATAATGGTATTTTTAATCTAAAGAATCTTTCAGATTCATGGAATCAGATAGATGTAAGATGCCCTTTCTGTTTTCCATTTGGATCTGGCACTGAAAGTTTATCTTTAAATAACTTTCAAAAAAGTATATATATATATATATATATATATATATATATATATATAGCATATTTGTTTTGCAACTTGGATCTGGCACTGAAATTTTGCTCACTGACAAAGCTTTTTGGATAAAGGGCGAAACGTCCTATACTTTAACTACAGAGTACAGATGAAGACTGAAGAATGTTTGCCTACGATGGACAACTCCTGTACGACTGAGAACCTACACAGACGGATTGAGACTTTATGTTTCTCTCCTGCAGGAATCGGCTATGGGAGCCAAGTGGTGATAGTGTACAGTGGAATTTACTACATCATCATTTTATCCTGGGCTTTTCTCTATTTGTTCTCCTCATTCAACTCCAAGCTCCCGTGGGCGACCTGCCAAAATTCCTGGAACACAGGTGAGTAGACCGGTTATACCAGTCTGGCAGCGCCTCGATGTTGTGATAACGCTCATCTGCTTTACATTTCTCTTGTGTAGATTCCTGTTTCGAACATGGGGCCAATCAAACACCTGTGATGCATTTGGATGGGGGTGGTTCTTCTTCTGTTGTAGAGTTCTGGGAGTAAGTCCTATAGAAACAGTGAAATACAGTATATACAGTGCACATAGTACAAAATGAACTATAAATGGGTTGATTGATTAATAGAATTGTAACATGCTCTTGTTGAGTGTGACAATTGTCGCACATCTGAAAAGTCAGGGACGGTCTATTCTGTAAATGGTAGTAATATATAATTATAACATGGGGAAATCTTGTATTTTAAGGCGAGATACTGCATGCAAATAGAGCTTCGGAACTGCAATGCATTATGGGAATTTTTCCACCATTTTTCAGGACCAAATAACAATGAAAACACAGCCCATTTTCATTATTATTCCCTCGTTGATGGTGCGTTCTAACATGGCCATGTGTAGTTGAAAAATTGCCTATATTTTTGGCAATGAAACCTAAATAATTGATCAAGCAAGATCAATAAACTAGTGAATAAATCTGTAAAAATTCACACAAATTTTTTTTGGGGGGTTTAAAACTCAGTAAATCAGGCTAGGAATTAAGTATAAAAATAAATAATAGTGAACATAAATATCTAAAATATTGAGTCTGGTGCTACTAAAGTGGAGATATTGTCGTCACATTCAGAGAAAATTGTCATTGATGTTACAATGCCCCATAAACAGTAGTTAAATCAGTGCAAAACTGATACTCCTTATTGTCAAGATTAGGTCATTTATTTGCTTCCAGGTGAAAGTTTGGATGTTTGGAACAAGGGTTGTACTGTATATCATGAAAACATATTATAGATAATACTATGTGTGGTCGCAGGAGGAGGATTTTGGGACTTTCTGATGGGATTGATCACATCGGGAATGTTCGCTGGGACCTGGCCTTGTGTCTTCTTCTGGCCTGGATTGTGTGCTACTTTTGTGTGTGGAAAGGAGTCAAGTCCACTGGGAAGGTATGGCATATTCACGTCATCCATTTAAAGTACTATTAGTCATTATTAACTATTATACTTCAGGTAGTGTACTTCACGGCAACGTTTCCATACGTAATGCTGGTGGTCTTGCTTATTCGTGGGCTCACTTTACCAGGAGCCAAGGAGGGAGTGATATTCTACTTGTACCCGGACCCATCAAAACTTGCTGATCCAGAGGTACATAATATACTGTATATATTGTTTGTTTTGATTGTTATGCATTTGTGGGATGCCCTTTCCCTTCCCTCCTAAAACTAAAACTAAAGAGATCTCATGATTATACAAACATCAACATTGTAGAGTAAGGCTGCACAGTTTTATGCAATCAAAATGAAATCGCAATTTGAATAATCGCTATCGTTGCAGCTAGTTAGTAAAGTGGCAGAGACCGGGGATGATTGTAACACTTTTTACTTGAGGGCTGAAACTCACTGATCGTTTGAGCTGTGACTCTCAAACCTTTACACAAAATGCCTACATTTGTTGGCTACGAATGGCAGCTCCTAAGATTCCTATAGACCTTTCTCGGTCATGTGACTTGGAATGGAACGCCGGCCTGTTGGTTGGCATTCCGCTGATTTGCTCCATCTGTTGCATGTTATTAGCTGTTCTTTACAATGGCGTTACCGGTCTTGACGCTCTCCAAGACGGTTCAGCACTTGAGTGGTCAGGTCAGACAACGATATCTGAACAAATGCTCGTTTGTCGGAGCTCAGGACCCGTCATGTGACTTTTGCTGCCCACAAGACTCTGATTGGTCAGAGCATAGAGATATAGCATGTTTTGATTTGAATTGTTTGCAGCAACCCATTGTTGCAACATAAGTTCCGCTGCTGATGATGTCAGCTGAGAAAGGTCTATCATCGCAAAAACAAACACCACATGTCTCTAATTTTCATGATGTGGAAGAGCAGTTAACCTTGATAAATGTTCTGACTTCCTGTTGGCCGGTGTAAGACAACGGCTGGTTCCTGTCCACGTGTTTTAAATAATCTTCAAGCTTAGTTTAATTGAAGAAATTTCACTCAGATTGTGGCTCTATTTTAACATTTGTTAGCATCATATTAACGTGAACATATTTAATTTATTGTATGTTTTCCGTAACATGTAATTCATTTCAACAAGACACACTCCCCATAGGAATAAGTAAAGCACTAGAGAGCAGTCAGTGTGGGTTCAAATGCTTAAAAAAACAACAATTTCACTCTTTGTGTATTTAATCTGTTAAATGGTTTTCCAAATGCCATTCGTGGGGAGAGTTGTAACAGAGGTAGACTCTGTTACAGCTCTCCCCACTACCAGGGTGGGTTGTAACACCTGCTTAATCATGTGTTATAACCATCCCCTTGTTTATAATGCTCAGTCATTTGTCGTAGCAAACTAGCCTGAAGAAAGAGGGCAGAAAATAATGCATTTTAATATTTTGGAAATCTTGTGACATTGTTCAGCAAATGTAAATGCCTAAAACACAAATTTAACCCTTTAGGCGCCACATTCATTTTAGCCATCGGAAAGATTAGATAAACATATCACCAATTCCTCTCACATCGCCGATTCATACCTAAACTTTCACCCACTAAAGTAACACAGACAAAGTAACACTGGGTGCATTTGGGCATCTTTAGCGCCTAAAGGGTTACGTAGGGGCCAAAAAATGACTTTCTTGTCTCAAAATCAACTTACAATCTTGGAATTTGCTGTGGACGATAAGAGAGGAAAGGACGACAGATTGATAGCATCATATCCAGTCATCCATCATTGCACTCAAAATTAGATAAAAAAAAACAAAAAAAAAACTTAAATTACTTGACTTAATTATTATTATTGAACTTGACTAGATTATTGTTGATTGTTGTATAGTATTCTTTGCAATATGACAAAATATCAAGTTTCGATCAAGAATAATTGTATTTAGTATTTTTTTTTTTTTCTAAAATTGTGTAGCTCTAGAACAGGGAAAGTGGCCCCTCACTCGTTCACTGATTGTTAGGTTTGGAGCGATGCTGGCAGTCAGATCTTCTTCTCTTATGGCCTGTGCATGGGAATCCTCTGCTCCCTGGGAAGTCACAACAAGTACACCAACAACTGCTACAAGTACAACACTGTAAATCCTATTTTCTACATTGATGTAAGACTTTTTCATTAAATACATCTAAGGGCGTTGTATGTTGTTCCCGCAGAGATTGTGTTTATCTGGGCCTTTTAAACAGTTTAACAAGTTTTGTGGCTGGATTTGCCATTTTCTCTGTCCTGGGCTTCATGGCAAAGGAGCAGGGGGTGCCTATATCTGTGGTGGCTGAATCAGGTAATGCATAAACAAAGCATGCTATATTTAAAGTTATTGGTAACTCTTACGCTGCTGTGTAGGTCCAGGTCTGGCGTTTATTGCCTATCCTCGTGCAGTGGCTATGATGCCGGTTCCTCAACTTTGGGCCATTTTCTTCTTTGTGATGCTGCTTTTATTAGGATTAGACAGTCAGGTATGGACTGCATGTAGACACAAATAAATGCTACCAATTTCTTCCATACATCACACTTTACTCACTCAATGCTTATGCACTTTTACAGTTTGTGAATCAGGAAGCTCTCGTCACCACCATCTCAGACATGTATCCAGACTTTTTTCAGAACCACTGTCGACGCAAACTGCTCCTCCTGGTGGTGTGTGTGGGGAGTTTCTTTATTGGCCTTCTGCTGATCACTGAAGTGAGTGGTCAAACTGTCTCAACAAGATGCTGTGTTACATGTGACGTGCAGATCTATCACTGCTTTTTTATTTTCCAGGGAGGCCTCTATATTTTTCTGCTGTTTGACTATTATGCCTGCAGTGGGATGACTCTGCTGCTGTTAGCAGTCTTCCAGTCAGTGTGTGTTGGTTGGGTCTATGGTAATCAAAATTATATATGTTTATGATATCCCTTTTTAAGTCCAATTGTATGTTTCTTATATCTAATAATGAATGATTGTGCAGGTGCTGATCAAATGTATGACAATATCCAGGACATGATTGGGTACAGGCCTCATGGTTTTATGAAGTATTGCTGGCAGTACCTAACACCAGGAGTGTGTACTGTGAGTACCATTAAATCTAGACTAATTGCATGTTAAAGGGTCTGTTTGTGACAGGTGCCAAAGGCTTCTGTTCAACTAGAGCCAGTCCATCTTATATACAGTAGTCTAATACAGTGGTTCTCAATAAATGCAGCTTTAGGGCCCACCCCATGGTAAGCTGCGAAAATATTCATTTCAATTTATGATTAAAAAAATATTTGCTGGTTGTCCCTATTTTCGTACATGAAAATACAGCATTGCAGAGTGTGGGCGATTCAAACATTTGTAAGGCGGATCACACAAAATATTGCAGTGGTTTTGGACAAAGTCCCACAACTCACGAAAAATGGTCCTGTGACCCACTTTTGGGTCCCAACCCACAAGTTGAGAACCACTGTTCTAATACACACACTCATAGCCTGGATGCCCTGCACCTTTGCTATCACTAACTTTGCTAACTTATGAGAACTTCAAGATATTTGACACTGATTCAAAATATTCTTCTACTAATTTTATTACATATTAGGACTTTGTCTGTAAAAGTGTCCAAATGTTTTTATTTTTATTTAGGGACACATTTGTGGAGGACCACTCACTAATGGGTTATAATATTATTATATTATTATATAAGTTAAAGTAAAATATATCATACTGTAAGTCTAATGCGACAACTGCCATTGTTAGATCAATTATTTAGATGCATCAGTATTGTGCTCTAGACCTTTCTGCCCCACACCTGATTCAGGCTTGGAACCGTAGTATTATACCTTAATATTAACTCCTCATGGTCATTGGCATTGAGGGTAATGTGGCATTTTTCCCCTAGAAAAAAAACGTATAGATTGTAATGAATGGTAAGGTATAACACTTTATTTGTCTCCTTTCTGTCTATAGCTGACCATAGTATTTTCTCTGGTAAAGTACTCTCCACTCAAATTCAATAATACATATGAGTACCCGTGGTGGGGGTACGCCATTGGAGGGCTGTTCACTCTCTCCTCCACTCTTCTGGTGCCACTGTTTATGATATATGCAATTTGTGTCACACCTGGGACATTCAGACAGGTATGCATGTTTTTAAATTCAAAATGCCACCATACATGTGGTTATATTTAAACCCATAGATAAAAATATGATCTTTTTTCCCTTTTTTTTTTTTTTTTTTACAGAGAATAAAGGTTTTGTGCACTCCAGCTAAAGACTTAAAGAGGAGAGGTGTTAATAAAGATGCTTTTCATACGTTTACAGATATGTACACACTACGAATACAGGAAGATGACATCAATGAAGTAGTCCCTGTAATGGTCTGAAAGAAAAGCATTGGCAAACAATATGCACTGTCCACTCGAAGCCACACGCCTACCTCCACTGTTAATATTTTTGTCCTTATTCTGGTGCACATAACGTTTATACAGCACTATTTTATTATGTAACAAACAATAAATGATAACATTTGACAGTCTGTCAATTTTAGGCTATATTATTGCTATTAAATGGTCTAATTACCATGAGTTCATTTTGAGTTATACCCATGGTTATACCCTCAGGGCAGTTTGAGAACCACTGCTCATGTAGGCCATTTGCTGCTTACATGTATCAATATTGCTCCATCTGCTGGCTAACACGAGGCATTACGCATTTACTATGCATTTACTTCTACAAAAGTAATGATACAATGTGATCATGTAAATAGACCGCAAATATGTACATGCAATGTATATATTTCACCAAAGACAAAATTAACCCAAAGTTCTGGGTAAAAGTTTTGTTTTTAACATTTATCAGCAGCATATATAACTGTATTGATTAAACTCACATAACGTCACAACCCGTAATGATGCCACACTGGAGACAACACAATTATGTTTTCAAATAGGTAATTGTTGTTAATTTAAGATCGTTTCACAAATAAAGTGATCTCATTTAGTGTTTCCATTAAGTTATCTTATTTAGTGTTTCCATGCCTATGAAACATTCAATTTTCTATTAATTTGTCAAATGGCTATGCATTAGGTTATTTTAGTGTTTATTTTGGAGTTGTATTTGGCAAATGTGAATGTCATCCCATTTTGACGTGTCATTTTCTATTCCAAATGTGCTAAGTGAGTAAACAGCACCTCCCTCTGGATTGGATTGCATATTGCCACACACGCTCTGAGTGCACCGTTTCCCATTTCCCAATCTTGTTATTTTAATTAATAGTTTTAGAATAAATACAAAATTTACAAAAGACTTTTCCTTATTCGACATAAACCAAAACGAGTTGTCTAAAACGAAATTACATTTTTGTCAACTAAAAGTAAAAAAAAAACAAAAAAGAGTAGGTTTTGTTGTCAAAATTTTCAGTATTATAATTCACACTGCCCCACACTGCGTACTACGGAGCCCCTAAAGTTCCCTAAAAAGAGAAATAAAAATGTAGGGTGCACACAAGATAATTGGGGGAAAAAATAATAATAATATTTTTTTCCTCCATATAACTCAATAGAAACAATATAAAATGTAAACAACTAAATAAAAATGAAACTGCTGACAGGCCGCTTCTTTACTGTGCATGCTCTTTAAAAAAGTTGTGGTAGTTTAATGTTTTATTTGGTGTTAGCTGTTAGCTTCGAGGCATAAACACCTCTCGTTATGAGCACAGACTTCCTTCCAGTGAAGTGGTTACATCCGACGTAATGTTTTTAACCAGCTGCTCGTCACATATCAGTAAACAGCTGTCCACCAGGTTATCTTCAGATATGTTTGTATTTGTCTGAGACCTGCTAAAAATTCAATGCAATTTGATGCGGGGCGGAAGTTCGCCTCCGGTTCTCGACTCAGGAAGTTGGTCACGTGGGCTCTCTGTGCATATAGCCCATTGGGTTATAATTGTGTGAAACGCACGCCCTCATGTATGGTGTTGGTAAATGTAGATGTTTTAGCCCTGAAGCTAAAGGCACAGGCTAATTTGATGCTAACTAATAGTAAAATATCACCACAATGTGAATTAACTTTCATGAAACACACTTTGCTTGACATCTATTTAAGTTTTCTTCTGGTTTTAAAGTGTTATTTTGCATTCAATTTACGTTTAAA
>OMNZ01025737.1:0-13176 GCA_900303255.1 Lesueurigobius sanzi | reverse complement strand
AACCCACTTCGTGCTCCAGGCCTTCAGTAGCTGATGACGATCTTTGGAGTAAGATCGAAACGTCCTACATTTCAACTACAGAGTACAGATGAAGACTGAAGAATTTTTGCCTACGATGGTCTGTTAAAGACTGCTGTGATAGACGTAGCAGGTGTCATTTCATCTTGTCCTATTCGGGAGCGTTCAGAATCTGTCCATTTTCCTTAGTCCTTGTGCACAATAGACAAGTCACTGCACGGTAACTAACTGTATATATGCTCTCTCTAGCCTCTCTTGTCTATAGGCCGAGACTGCTCTGAGCACCGATCTGTAACAGCACGCACACACATACACACAATAACAGGTTATTATTGTAGGTATTATCACCATTATTATTATCATTAACTCCCTAATCTAACATCGTGAAGCTGGAGATTACACTGACTGACTGACATGCAGCACCTGGGGGGAGGAGAGGAGGAGTGGAGGGAGGGAGGGAGGGAGGGAGTGTGGGGGTAAAGGGTACAGCGAAGGGTCTCGGATTGGGAGCACCAAAAGCCCCGCGGAGGTGTGGCGCCTCCTGGTGGAGCGAGTGAAGGCCTGGTGACAGCAGGCGGCCATTGGAAAGCACAGTGTGTATGCAAAATGTGTGTTAAAAGAATATGAAGTCACCTATTATACTTTTAGGCTTTACTACTTCTCTGAATTGTTATCTTTAGAAAGCCAGATCACTTTGCGAAATCTCACCGCAGAACAATAGGTCGCGTTCACAACATCATGAAGAGCCTATGGTTGAAAATTGATGTGGAGGGCAGCTAAAAATTCAATGGCAGTAACTATAATGCAGATTTCTAGTCCTAGTTTATTGCTGATTTCTTTGTAATTCCTGGGACAATCCACATGAAACAAAAACTGGCACGAACTTCAATGTCGTCTCTGTCAGCACATATGAACTAAGGTCTAATTATTTTCTCATAAATGTTCATAAGTCGTGACAAGTTTCAAAAACATGTGCGTGATGCTGGCCAGTAGAAAGGACTTAATTCAGACATAATATATGGCAGGTTTGTGAATCCAATCACTACCAAAGTCACAGTTAGTCCAGAACTCCGCTGCACGACTTTTAACAGGAGCCAAAAAAAACACGCAATTTCGCCAATTCTTGCGTCTTTGCACTGGCTTCCTGTTCATTTTAGGATCAATTTTAAGATCTTATTGTTCATTTCTAAAGCTTTGCATGGACTGGAGCCTCAGTAGATCACGGACATTATCCAAATTTACACTGAGGTCCAAGGGTCAGCTCCAGCTCGTGGTGCCTAAGACAAGACTTAAAACCAGCGGGGACAGGGCCTTGTCTGTGGTCGGGCCCAGACTCTGGAACGCTCTGCCTCTCCACGTTCGAACAGCTCCCACAGAGGAGTGTTTTAAGTCTCGTCTTAAGGCCCACTTTTTTCAGTAACGTGAACGCAGCCTATTGTTTGACATGATTAGCCAAAAACATCCTCCCCAATAGGTGTGTTACCAGTTACTGCAAATAAATGTGCATATCCCAGGACACCACCGTACGACGCAGATGCCCGTGGGAAGTATAATAGGTGACTCTGGAGTAAGTCTGCACCATGTCTGATTCCTGTGACTGTAACCTGTAAGACCACTGTAGAAAAGAGTTGAAAAAGCACCTGAAGGTTGGTTGTAGAAACAGTAAGTAAATACAGTAAAATAAGCTGCTGGTTGTACTGTTGTGTAACGCATACTCTGAAGTATGTGACAGTAGTGTCCACTTGTCACGCTGGTTTGTGGAAGGCTTCCTGGATGAGGTGAGATGTGACTCGGAGCACCAGACTGATGTTATTCTCTCGTGGACAGCTCTGTTAAAATGAATTACACCTTTGCATTTCACGACACTTCAAGAGCTCAGCGTACTAGCTGTTAAGGACCAAAATAGTTTATGTTACAAGCGTGAAACTTTGGAATAGTAGTAACACTCCTAGGACTTAAATGAATTGCCCTGCAGGTGAATAGGGAAAAAATTAAAACTGAGTGATATCAATTTGATACTTTTGCTGTGTATTACTGGCATATATATGAGAATAAAATGTATTGCAAGATTTCTGTCATTTTATGTTTTGATATGAAAAAAACAGCCATTTTATGTGTAAATAATGGCCAAAATTGCCTATATTTTCGGCAATTAAATCAAAAATAATGGACAGAGCCAGGTTTAAATGTATGGTTTTATTTTGTTGATATATTAGTTGGATTTGGGATATTTTGTTTAGCTTTTGAATAAGGTAGTTCGCCGAAAATATAGGCAATTTTGGCCATATTTACACATACAGTGAATGCCTGATTTTTATATCAAAACATAAAATGACAGAAAACCTGCAATACATTTTTTTCTCATATTTATGCCAGTAATAAACAGCAAAAGTTTTGAATTGATGTCACTCAATAAAATTTTGTCCCTATTCACCTGCAGGGTTACCGTATTTTCCAGACTATAAGTCACATGTTTTCTCATAGTTTGGCTGGTCCTGCGACTTATACTCAGGTGCGACTTATATGTTACGTTAACATACCAGACACCTATTTAGTTTGTTGTTTATGTTTCGTGTAGCTGAATAGCCATCAATGTGTAACGTTAGCACCGTACACCCATTCAGCCTGTTGTTCTCTATTCTATTGTTATTATTATAACTTGCCTTTCAAGATGTAATGTCTGTTCTTGGTCTCGGATTTTGTAACATAAATTTCCACCCAGAAATCCGACTTATAGTCCAGTGCGACTTATATATGTTTTTTTCTTCTTCATTATGCATTTTTTGGCCGGTGCGACTTACAGTCCGGAAAATACGGTAATTGTTAGTCCTAGGGTGTTACTACTCTTGCAAAGTCTCACACTTGTAACATAAAAATGAACAATTGGGCACTTTTATGGTCCACTAAATCTTTCCTCATGACCTACTTCATAGTCGGGAGTTGTTTTTAAAGATGAAAGATCGTTGTTTTTCCTAAATGCAGAGGTATTTGCTTCAACAGAGCTGTCCGTTTCAGTCTCAGGAAGAGGAAAACCAGCGGATCGTCTAACATTGCTGCTGCACTATTTGTAGGACAGTTCTGGGGTAGACCGCGACATAACCAAACATACCCCTCGGGCCCAGTTTCACCTTCTTTCTTTTGTCAATTTTTTGTTGCTTTTGATAATTTGCTTACATTTAGGCGCAAAGAGGGAGATTTCGAAGCCACTAGAGGGCACTCAAGAACAAATACACCTTTTGTTACATGTAACTTTAGACCTGCAGCAATTATAATAGATGCTATTATAATTATTATTAGCTGCAATACCCAAAACTGAGAACAAGAAGCTGCTGTGGCTGTTCTCAAAAATACATTATCCCACACTTACAGGTCATAACAAACAAAAAAACACATTAAAAATCAATATTTTAAATTGTAAATAATTTCAAGTTTACGTCGCAAATTCCTTAATTAAAATTCTTGTCCTCTGTTTGAAACTGCAGCCGCTAAAATATGATACTGTTCGTCCCTTGAGCACCATAAAACTGATAAAAGTAGATTGTAGTTGCACCATGTGTACTGGTATCAGTGTGTCTCCAGCACTACAGACAAAAAAATAGTAATTGTAGCATGTCACTACGCACCAGAAGTGTTTCAGATGGGGTTTTTTTTGTGTTAATGTGGATATTAAAAACAGGAAGTTGAGTCTGGCGCCCTCTGGAGGACACAGACTATCCAGAAGACATCAGGCTGAGTGAGTAGAGTCCTGCACCAGTTGTGAGCGTATAAACCGGCTTTGCCTTGAGGAGTAGCACCAGGGGACTATGCGGTCTGGTGTTTTTTTTGCGAAGCAGTCTTTGTGTATATTTGTGTGTCAACCTTCATGTACTCGCTGCCCGTGTGTCTGCCGTCTTGTCGTATATACTGTTTGTGTTGGGAGAGACTTGTCAGGACTAGTTGCAGGCAAAGTACTCCTTGAGGGGAGCGAAAAGGTGCTTGATGACGGGGACACTCCAGGAGCGCCCCAGCAGCCGCTGCCGGGCCAGACGACTCATGTTGGACACGTCGGTGTAGTGCACGGGGAAACCAAACACTCTGAGAACACACAAGAGGAGGGTAACTACAATAAAGTCCACCTATATCTCATTTTAGACTCATATTAGGCCTGGTTTAGTTCTAGTTTACACCTGGATTACATCTAGAGGTACTCAAAAAGAGGGTGGTGATTGCAATATACTGTAGATAATATTAGGGTGACCAGATGTTATACACTAAAAACTAGGACACAATGGAAATCATTTATTTTTAAAAACAGTTTTATTGGTAAAACTGTTTTTTTGTCTTTGTTTTTTTGTCTGTTAAATGGCACATGCTATGAAAACACATGGGTTTGACTTCAATGGGGACATGGGACAGACCGAGGCTGTCCTGGGTAAACTGGGACGTCTGGCAGTGGTGGAAAGTAACAAAGTAAAAAGTACAAGTACAAATTATAGGTACTTTTACTTTCACTACATTTCAAAATTGGGTTAAAAGTAAAAAGTATTTTCATTTCAAAGTGACCTCTCTACAATGAACTGGTTTAGTCCTGGTTTAGACCTAGTTTAGTCCGGAATTAGACCTGTTCTAGATCTGAGTTAGAGGTTTACTCATTTAGACCTGGTTTAGATTACGTTAGACCTTGGTCAGCCCTGGTTTAGTCCTGGTTTAGTCCTGGTTTAGTCCTGGTTTAGTCCTGGTTTAGTCTTGGCTTAAACCTGAGTTACACATTAATATCTCTATAAATACTTTTACTTTTTACTTATAAACTACATTTAACAGTGGATACTTTTATACTTATTTATAATTTAATCTTTTACTTTTACATACAGTAAGTAAATCCTTGGTCCTGTATCTGTACTTTTACTTAAGTAAGAATATTGAGTACTTCTTCCACCACTGACGTCTGGTGAATACAGCTAAATACTCTCAACGCTCACTCTTTAGAGCTAAGTATTTTAAATAGTGTTTCTTTTAACTTTAGATTATTCGAAGTAACCCCTGGTCTCCGTACCTCTGGTTGGGACACAGTGCCCTTGATAATATACACTGCAAAAAGTCCCATTTTCTTCCCATTTAATCATCACAAGAGTAAGAACTTTTTAAAATTAAAAATCAAGATCTACTATATTCTGAATATAAATAAAAAAGATGTATAAGCCAATCACAAGCAGGGTCAGATACTTGTGCTGGGGCTTAATTCCGACCCAGCCGTAAAGAGTGTAGGGTGCAGTACCTCTCCATCTCGGTGCACCACAGGATGTCCTCCTTGCTGTCCATGTAGACGGGGAAATGCTCGTCTTTCCCCTGCTTCACAGAGTTGGAGCGTGTCGTTATCGTACGCAACTTCTCAAACTGGAATACACACCCACACACCAGGCCCACACAGAGACACACAGGGACAGACACACGTAAAGCCTATTAATGCTAATGCTAACCCTCTGTGCATCAACATCAGTGGTTCTCATCTGTGGGACCCAAATTCTGAATTCATTTACAAAAAAAACTTGACCTAAATTACAGCCATGAGGGTTTACTACGGCTGTTTTCAGTGTAGGGGTAATTTACCAAGCGTTTGTTCATGTGCAAAACAAGCAGCACGAGCAAAAGTGGCTCAGCAGCAGAGGCATCTACGCATCTTTTACCTCTCTCATTTTCATATGATTTTGGGATCCTAACTTCCTAATAGAGTAATACACATCATTTCAAATGCAAAATTAGGTGCAACATGCCCTCGTTTAGCTATGTGCTATTTTCCAGGTTGCACTCGCTATTCAGCACCTGTCTTGATGAATTACCCCCTTAGTGTTGAAACTAATTTTATTCTCTCCACAACATATTTTAGGATTATGGCCCACAGAATGAGAATCACTCATCATCAAACCTGTTATAACATCAAAAACTGCTGCTGCAAGGCTTGACAAACAATGTTTCTGATCACAGGCTGCTTTGGCGAGTCTAGTCAGTTACTGAACTTTTTTTGCTTGTATGTGGACTCCAGGAAGAATAGTTACTGCTGCGGTAATAATTAATGGGGATCCGTAATAAAGACTAAACTTTTTTTTGCTACAAAGCTACAGCTAGCCACAGTTAACTTAGTTTAATGTTTTGTTTTATAATGTACACTTTCAAGTACTGGTTAAAGTTATGATTTTTGGGGTTTTATGAGGATTTGTCAAATCTAATAGAAATGGGTTTCTGAATGGTGTTCATCTTGTCTTCTAGTTACTTTACTGTTTAAGTGTCTTCTATATCAGACAATAAGGTAATTAAGGTAACTACCACCAACCACCGGCGGAGGGCGTGACAGGCCTGATAGACCTGCAGGTGTCAGGCCGTTCACACCTAAGGAAAACAGGTGATATAAGACCACATCCAACATCATGTGACACTTCTGAAGAAGATGGCAGTACTGCTTGTTTACATTAGCCATGTGCTCTGGGACTGTGGTTTCATGATGCCAATTATGAAAAAATGCTACAATGAACTAATCGTGCCTTCTTTTCATGCAATTACCAATATCATTGTTTATTGTCCCAGCACTAGTATTGTCAGCAAAATATACTTTTAAAATTTCTATTACATATTAGCTGTACTGGCTAATGTATAATAGACAAGGAGACATAGAAAAACCCTCAGCCTTTGGGGTTTGAATGCCTGACTTCGTGGGCCATTTTTCCAAAATTTCCAATGAAAAGTTGAGATTTTTTTCTTCTTAAAACATTATACAGTATATTTGTATTGAAATCACGTGCAGTTATATCAAAAAGGCTCAGGTGGAGCCAAAGAAATAACCAAAGTAGACATTTCATTATCCTAAATGTAATATTTCACATCAAACTGAATGATGGTATATCACAGAGTAGGCTAATGAAGCGACACTAATGCACACATTTATGTGTGTTTTATCAGCCAATTAGCGCAAGAAGGTGGAGTCCAGTCAGCGTGTGAATGAGGCTGGGTAAGGGGGTAAGAGAGGAGCCAGAGTGCTCACTGTCAGACCCATCGGTATGAGAGGCGCCCAGGGACAGAAAGGCAGAGCCCCCGCTTCAGCACCGCGGAGGCGTGGCCATCATGTCATGTAAATCAGATTTAACTGATCACAAGCTGTCGCTTTGTTGCCAGGATAATGAATGAGTAAACAGTGAAAACAGTGAAACAGTGGTTTTGGAAAAGTTGCAATATCGCACTGATTTCGCGGAGTTAGTTTGATTTTGCGATAACAACATCCTGGAGGGACTGCTAAATAAAGGAAAGTCTACCAATATGTGGCTTGTTGGCTAGTGTGTTGTTGTCAAGCCTTGCTCCCATGTGGGTTTTTTTTTAATGTTTGTTAGAGACACAAATGAATGCATACCTTAGCAGTGCGGCCGTGTTCAAGGCACTCTTGTAGATCCAGCCTGTCATTCACCATTGGTGTGAGAGGCCTAAGGCATAAGAGAACAATTCATAAATCTTTTGAAACTATAGACAATAGTGGATATTGGGCAATACCTGGACATGCCTGGCAAGTTTCCCCAGAAATACCGAGCGCGATGGGCAGCAGAGACCTCTTTAGCATCAATCATTATAGGGTTACACTGAAGCAAAGCAACAGCAATTGTCGGTATAAATTCACTATTCAATATAATACAGCATCACCTAAATCAAATTTGTGTCTTTACCTCTAAAAAGCGTGAGATGTCCCGTTTGTCACTGACCCCCATGGCTACCACATTCTCAAACAGCCAGAAGAAAGGCCTCTCATCCCCAGGTTTGGGTCTGGCTTCATGAAGAAGTCGGTAAAACTCGAAAAACAACCGCCCGGTTCCCTCTGCGAAGACGGAGCAGCATTTTGTGATTTCAATGAATCTCGTCTGCTTAACTGTAGCTGTTAAAGTCATATCCAGCAACATCGAAAACAGGGCTTGAAAACATAGATGTGTCTTACCAAAAAGGCCTTTTCGTGCAGGATTGACTATGGAGAGGTCGTTACAGGGGCTTCCTCCAATTACCAGGTCAAATGGGCCCCATTCTTCAATCTGCAATGACACATAACAGATCATGGATAAGATGCCTCATACAAAACCAGACATTATGTAACTCTCTGATTCAGATCAAATGAATCTACAGTCATACAATACAATATCAATAAAGTATGTATTTGTCGCCCAGTCGGTTGTTATTGGTTGATTGTAACCTTTGAATAATTCCCAGACCAAGATACAGATTATTACACTTGTCCAAACTTGCTCCAAACATTTGAAAGAAGAGGACCTTGAGTAACCCGGCTCTACTCACATGTTTCCGCGTGACATTGCGGACATCTCCCACGTACATGATGCGCCCCTGGTGCCGGACCATCCCCACCGTGATGGAGTCCTCACACACCTCTGAGGCCACATACCTGTCCACCTGGATCCCCAAGTCCTTCAGCACCAGCAGACCTGCACACAACAGCTACTTCAGTCACCACTCGCATCAGGACAGTGCTTGAAATATCTGATATCTGACAGAATGAAAGGCTTTTTGAAAAGGAGGTACTGCGTAAAGTCATATATTAACCATAAAACACAGAATGAGTAATCCGTTTGTGCAGGTTCTCAGTCGTACTCGTAATCGCTGTTCTACCTTTAGTACCAAGAGAGGAGGGACTTAGAGGTTGACTCTTCCTTCTGGTTTGCTCTCAAGTCGTTATTAAGCTGATGACGATCTTTGGACTAAGATCGAAACGTCCTACACTTCAACTACAGAGTACAGATGAAGACTGAAGAATCTTTGCCTCGGACAGAATAAGTAAGTTTATTCATCTCCCTCTTGTGCTCACCTGTGGCAATGCCGTCAAACAGTGACAGGACTCTGATGGGCTGCCTTTTCTCCGCTGCCACTGGAGTATACAACTTGGTTGGCTCCTATAAAAAAAACATTTACCAATTGTAATTCAAGGCGAGGTACATAAAGCTTGGTTTATTCATGAAGTGGATGAACTCCTTCTGTCTCAGTCTCGAAACATTAATAATAGATAATAAATATGTTTAAATGAGTATTATACTTCCTGTATTATTAAATAGGAAGCGCTGAAAATGTTAATTTGAGGAAGGAGAGAAACTGACTACAATACATTATTCATCATTTGGTAATTCAGATCAAGTTCATCAACCAGTAATTGTTAACAATAATAGTTATGGTCAAAAGTTTATTTTTTTAAAGTTTACATACCCTTTAAGTGGTTGTGTGAAGCCATTTATTGTCAAAGAACTGAGTTTACTCTTTTGAAATCATAACAAAACAGAATGTACTCAAATGTCCCTGATCTAACGTTTACATGACCTTCAACAACTAACAGGAAAAATGTTCAGGAGCAAAGTAAAACTCACTTCAGCTGAAATACAGGACTGACCAAATTGAACTCTCTGGATGTAAACATTGGATCAGGGACATTTGGCTATTTTCTAGTTGAAAAGCGTAAACAAACAGGTTTTGACAATAAATGGCTTCACCAAAACCACTAACCAAGAGTGAAATAAAGGTTTTTGTGTTATCATTCATATTCTATGAAATGCATAAGTTTACATACTGTATAGCTCTATGTGCAATAACAATACTTAATATGCAACAACCTCAGTGTTTACAAATATCTGCAATGTCACTTTATCAATAAACCACCTGAATGTAAAGTTATTTATTATATATTCACCTGCAATGATTACTTTCATAATTATCACATCCTGCCCAACTCGACCTAGAGTTTATCTTTTATCTTATTTAGTGTGGATAAGAGATGCTTGTATAGTTTATTTAGAGAGAGATGCTAAGAGACATTACTACATTTTTATTTTTATTATTATTATTGATTATGATGGCACATTTCCTGACTTTTTGCACCCCCCTGTGTGATCCTGTCCTAAGAGCTGCTGTAACAAGTGAATTTCTCCATTGTGAGATCAGTAAAGAACTCTCTTATCTTAAAGTCAAGCCAGGGTTTTTTTTTTAAGAAGTTTACATACATTAAACTTTAGCCCACAACTGTATATACAACTAAATATTTACAAAAATAGACAAATTTCACAAGTGACACTAAAATCTTCATCATTTATCAAAAAAAAATCACAAAAGATGTATTTTAATGCCTCTATTTCAGTTATAAACATCAAGTAATGAAGCTGAAGTGCAAATTCAACCTGGAAGACTTACTACAGCATCATCTACCTCAAGCCAATGAGAGTGTCTACAAGGGCGCTCCTCTTCCTCGGCCTATCAGCGCAGAGCTCACCTTCTTCGTGGCCAATCATCTCCCTCGGTCTGGCTTTTAAACCTCCCGCAATCAAGCTCGTCTGCTTTCCAGCTCCTCCACCCCATCACCGCCTCTTTCATCAGGGCTCCACTCCACTACTTCCTCACTGGCCTCTTATACCACCACCAGTGTCCAGGCTCCGGGGGAAGTCCTCCCGGCTCAAAACTATCATAACAAACTCTAATTCATACATCAACGACTTCTGCCGGGGTCTGATCGCCAAAAGAAATCATGTCAATAAATCTTCCTAATCGCTGCTTTGTCTCTGTCTGAGTCTATCCAGGTTGAAATATGTGAAATATGTGATATGCTCAAACAACAGTGTATTGTAAAATATAAGGTACATCCACTTAAATAATACATTAATGTGTACGTACAAACTCCTGCTCGTGGTTGTTGGCAAAAAAGTGCTGGAGCCTGCAGGGCCAGTCGTCCCGCCGCCGCAGCAGACCGTGGGTGTTCCGCGGGCCGCACATGTAGCAGTTCCAGGGGTCTTCCTGGATGGCTAAAGCCGCCGAGCCCGTCCCGACCAGCAAGTCCACGCACTCTACACAAAAACATCTGCGGGGCAAGGAGGACACATGGTCAGAGTAAACTTAGAGATAAGATTATAACCCCTAAAATGGTTATTTAAAGTTGGCTGATTCGTACGGCAACGTATCGCATTCATTTGAATAAATCAAGTTTCTGTTTTACGAGAAAGGTTTTCTGTTTTTATGAGTAAAATAAATCCTGATTTTATGACAAAAGTACCAGTCCACCTATTGATGGACTTGCTCTTTGAAGCAGTTGGCTACTAATATAAAATTGGCAGAATTACCCTGTTTAATGCACTTTTATTTCAATATTCATGCGTACAGCGTTAGGAGACATCACTGAGCAGTCTTGACAGTCATTATGTCAAACTTTCTATGGCACATTCTTATGAATAGCCTCATAACGTAGATCAGCAGAAACGGTGGCTATTGTGTCCATGTCCTTATTCTGGAGGCAGTACGACGCCTCATTGATGAAGTATCTCATAGAATAGGTGTACACAGTAGCCATATCACCACTGGTGAACAAAAAAAGATTCATTATTATAGTGTAATATGCTGGCAAATTGTTATTTAGTAGTTTCTTTAACCTCCTAAACCAGGACTAAACCAGGTCTAAAGGTGGTTTAGCCCTGGGTTTAGAGAGTTAATCATAGTTTAGACCTGGTTTAGTCCAGGGGTTATAGGGTTACGGCCATCTTATAGGCTTCTTATAGGTACAAAGTGTCATGTCATTCAGTGTTTTTAGCTCCTTCATGAGGAGCCTAAATTACAGCCATAAGGAGTCAGTACTGCGGTCATCATGACCATTAAATTTGCTTGTTCAGTTCATTCATGGTGCTCCAAATTTGAATAGTTTAAAATCAAATCATTCACTGGAAGGATATTTGATCGTTTGTGGGTAAATTGTAAAAAGTTTTTTTTTAGTGTTAGGGGGTAATTAGGTGCTAAATAGCGAGTGCAAATTGAAAAATGCAATATGCTATTTTGTGGCCGTGTTGCACTAAATTTAACTTTGAAACAATGCTTTATACAGTATCAGAGCCACAAATCTGATTTGTAAATGACAGAATTCTACACCAGTGGAAAATGCACGATAACCTGGTCTTCTGATCCACTTTTGCATGTTCTACTTGTTTTGCACATGAGCAAATGCTTGGTAAATGACCCCCCCTGAGGCTCCTATCCTCTGACCTGCAGCAGTTGTTGTTGCCGCACATGAGCACTTCCCTGCCTCCACAGCAGATGGTGCAGTATGACTGGTATCCGTCATCATCGTATTGATAGGCACATTCCAGGAATGAGTTCTGCATCAGACAAAAAAGATGAGCGGGGAAAGTATATACGCACACAATT
The DNA here is from genome assembly GCA_900303255.1 of Lesueurigobius sanzi. Taxonomy (NCBI): domain Eukaryota; kingdom Metazoa; phylum Chordata; class Actinopteri; order Gobiiformes; family Gobiidae; genus Lesueurigobius; species Lesueurigobius sanzi. The sequence goes on along the minus strand of OMNZ01025737.1, from coordinate 975 downwards.
TTATATCAAAAGGTTACCAGGTAAATAATACGATTATGTGTTCAGTATCGTACTTTGCAGCCTTGGCACATGGCTCCCATAAAGAGAGGATGCTCCAAAGAGACGTTGAGGCTTCCACAAGAGATGCAGATATCTGAGAAAAAACAAAAGGAAAATCAACTTCCTATAGGACTTTATGACAGGGACGCCACTTGTAAATAATAATGTAAACTATTCACTGGTCTTACCTTCTATGTTTCTTGTTTTCTTTTTGATTTCACATATAAGCCTCTCTAATTCAAAGAGAAAAGAGAAGAAAAGTCAGTGTGTGAACATTCTCATGGTTCTGTCAGAGTCAGCGCTGATCCACGCTTACCCCGAGTGCCTTCATCGATGACCTCTCGGATCTTCCCTTTGTCCGCTGCGTTTTTGCGTGGCTTCTTGGCAGGTGGAGGTGTGTAAGCTGCCTCAGGCTCCGCCCACATTTCATGGAACACCTCCTTATATGGATTTTGTTCCTCTGTCACAACAAGAACAGCCATAGTAGATTAAGTGTCGTGAGTAGGGCTGGGTACCGTTAAACGATACCAGTACGGTATCGAAAAAATAATTGGTACCGAAAACTGGTACCGAAAAAATATTTATCGTTAGAAAGCAAATTTGTCTTCCTGGTGGATCTGAGACTGCAGTAAAGAAGTGTTTCAGCTCAAATAAATGATAAAAACACTAAAAGAAACAGTATTTTATAGAATAAATGATCATAATTGTTCTGTTTTATGGTTCTACAACAAAACTAAAATCAAGCACGAGGATAAATGACTCGATTTGAGAATATTAATCTTGTTTAGAGCAGTTTTGACTAGATTAGGCACATTTCCTACTGTCATCTAGATTATTTGGTTTATTTCATGACAATTTTTACTGATTCTAAGGTAATCTCACTTGAATTAGGGAAATAAAACTGCCCAAAGACCAATTTTCTTACCCCATTGGTAA
>OMNZ01025732.1:25898-38788 GCA_900303255.1 Lesueurigobius sanzi | reverse complement strand
GGGGGGGGGGGGGGGGGAGCGGAGTCTTGTGATATGGCCACAGGCAACCGACATAATGGGACCCTCTCAATCTTGGCTGAGTGGCTTGTTGGATTGTCGGCGGGCTTTTGCTACACCGTTCAAAAGCACTATCCGATCAAACCCGCGGAGACGAGAGCACGCACCAGACACATGATTACTCACTATAAACGATCCGGCGAGAGGGAGGGGGGGAGGGGGAAAGAAAACAAGGAATAACTGCTGAGGATATTGATGACTGTATAGACTCAGTGACAGACCATTCCATTTGCGAAGAGACGTGGCGTCGAGCGGCGCGGATCAATCATGATACAGATGGCTTATTGAGCATTAGTAGCATGTTTAATGTCATTATATGGGCATCATGCTGTCGTAGCTGCATCCATTCTGTTTACTGTAGTGCTAGGAACATCAGGCAATACATTATGACCACCAGCCTGTGGGAAAAATTGCCTCAACTAACTAAGATGCATGACTTTATCAGGATTAGTGTTGAGCCGACAGCCGTCACCTGCTGCTGGTTACCCTAAATACTGACTGGAGCTGCACAATTTTTGCCAAAATATTGAATTGTAATTGTGATTGAGATCGGAAGGTTTACACAAACGTCAGAACAGGACAGACTTTGTAGACTACGTGAGTTCGGAGAGGAAATGAAAGTCATTCTGTTCTGTATTGTCCTCTGTACGATGATCTGAGACATGGGTTTCATCGTGGATTATTTGTTGGAAAGCCTGAAATGTTTTGGAGCTGTGAGGAAGACAAGTTGAAGTGATTCCAATGTATTTAAATTGGCTTCTTTTGTTTGTAAAGCCTGGAAGCAGCGACAGTCCTGTTTATTTGAAAAAGTTATGTATTGTATTCTATTTGTGCCTTCTGTCTGGCAACTGGTCTTTTGTTTTTATTGGTGTCTTATAAGCCTAAGAAGGGGCTTGGCATATGGTACAAGACACAATAATAAAATCATTCATTCATATATTTATGATTTATGCTCTATCAAGATTCAGTTCACCATGCTCATTTTAAATATATCCATGAAGATGTTGTTACTATTTAATGAAGACTGGAACATGAACTGCATTTTGAGAAAATAATTAACAAAAAAGGCAAAACGATGTCTGGATGTCTCAAGCAGACCTGTAGACGTTTGAACAGTATTTACTGTATTGATCGTTCAAAGTCTAAAGATGCTTCACATGAAGAGGACAACATAACCCTGGTGATCCTTCATCATTATTAGTGAAGGACAAATTCATTCTGTGTTAATAAATATCATACTCAGACGAGAATCACTTGAGTTTTATAACCTGTTTGTAGAGAGTCCACAAAACATGACAAGTGCAACATTACAAGTGGTCACTTAAATCCTTATAATTATTTACAGCGAGACATTGCAGGCGAATGGGGGAAACATTACAATTTAGAAATCTAAATTTGAAACTTTATCCGTATATCACTGACATAAATGTGAGGGAACAACATGTGGCATCACAACATTCTAAAGAGCCTATAGTTCTTTTTAGTTCATTGTTAATTTCTCTGTAATTCTTGGGCCAAACCACATGACGCAAGAACTGTCACAAAGTTCAGTGTCTCCTCTGTCAGCACATATGAACTAAGGTCTAATTTAGCTTTGTTTTTTGTTGTTCAAAGCTCAATAAATCATTGATAAAGAATCAATCAATAAAGAATCATATATTTAAAAATCCCATGAAGAAACAAAATATTGTTAAGAACAAGATTGGAACATTTGTTCCAATCTTGTTCTTAACAATATTTTAAAGTGGAGATGCAAGAGTGTAAGAAAAACACATTTTGAGAATATGGGCTTTGGAATTTAATTTCCCCAAATGAATCCATCAAGAAATGGTGAGTCGGTACAATAATTAAACATTTATACTTGAAAGGACCAAACTGGCCCAAAATCTGAAAAAATAAATAAATAAATTGCCTGCCCTTTCAGTTTCTTGCTTCTAACATATGGAATGGAGGACAAAACATGTGGTCCCTAAGACCTGCGCTTGTGGGATCAATTGCCTTTAGAGATTAGACAGGCTCAGTCTCTGCCTGTTTTTAAGTCACTTCTGATAATTAATCTTTTATCAGTGGCTTTCGAGTTGTACTTTGTGTCTTGTTGATCTTGTTTTACTATTAATTACCATATTTTCTGGACTATAAGTCACACTTTTTCTCATAGTTTGGCTGGTCCTGTGACTTATACTCCGGTGCGACTTATATATGAATTAACATGTTACGTTAACATACCAGACACCTATTCAGTCCGTTGTTTATGCTTCTTGTAGCTGAATAACCATCAGTGTGTCACATTAGCATACCGTACACCTATTCAGCCTGTTGTTCTCTATTCTATTGTTATTATTATAACTTTCAAGATGAAATGTCTGTTCTTGGTCTCGGATGTTGTAAAATAAATTTCCCCCCAAAAATGTGACATAGTGTATATATGTTTTTTTCTTCTTCATTATGCATTTTTTCGCTGGTGCTTATAGTCCGGTGCGACTTATAATCCGGAAAATGCGATATATGTACATATAAATATTTTCTTTGCTGTATATATTTTGTATTTTGTGTTTGGACAAGCTGTACATTTTTTAATCTGCTTTATAAATAGAGTTGGTATGGTACTTGTTCTGTTAACGCTTGTCTAAACCATCCATTCCCCATGTTGGAAGATGCCTTGACCTGCTCCGTGTTCGCCCAATTCTCATACCTAGTAACATTCCTGCTCCTGATCTAACTCATCAACTGCTTGCCATGATATGCCGTTGATATTCTTTCACTTCCCCATCAGTGGTTATAATGCTATGCCCCATCCGTGTGCGCCAATATGCAGTGGGTGAATAAGCGCGGATAGCTCCAAGGCAATCATTTTTGGAGAGGTGGCGACTTCTAGGTTTCGATGGGACTTTTCTTATTTAGCAATATCAGAGGCGGACCAATAATGTGGCAGAATGCTTATGTCATCACATTTGGACAAACTTCTCAGACTGGCGTGACCTTGGCAGGACACCCTCGCTGCATTCACTTCTCTCATCCCTGTCAAGCTGCCAATAGCACAGTGCTCTCCAATAGACAGCGCGGCGCATGCTTATTATGGGAAAACACCATCTTTATAAACAGGAGACTTCGATGCAGGGACGAGGAACAAGGCATAAACAGAGGGAATACTGAAGGTTGCGCATTGTGTACTTGGGCTACAAAATCTAATTTAAACAGAAATGCTAAAAAATGTAAAATAAATAAATAAATAAGGACCAGACCAACAAATTGGGAAATAGCATGACCAAAACTGATGGTTGAATATAAATCGTCCAGTGCTACAGTACCAACAAGAACAAAGAAATCAAAAGGTAGAAAAAGTGTTTGAAAATACCTCAAATGAAGAAGCCATTGTGTTCCATGCACCTGTTGTCTCCATAGAGAAATGAATTTCAAAGAGTGATAATACTTTGCAAACACATTCAGTGAGTTGTCAAAACACCCACCCATGCTGAAGAAAACCAGACTAAATCCCCAGAGGAAACCTGATTTATGAGACATTTACACTGCTGCAGTTGTTCCTATGTTATACTGTACATATATTATACCAGGGGGCCAGGTGCAGAACCTGTAGCCACTGTGGGCCCCTGGCTTAGACATGAGTAATGAGGCACTGGCTTTTTTTTATATTTCTAAAAGCAAACAGTGTACAGAGGATGGGGAGATGTTCACCCGCACATTGAAGTTTTATTAAGATTATTTATGTTATCAGTATAATGGGTGCTTTTGTAGCTCACCTCTGAGTGTCAGTTGTGCAGAGGATCGCAAACAATTAAAATTTAAATTAGACGCTTTTCCAAAATGGCTCAGTCCCAGTGAGCCAGTGGGTGTAGTCTTGTGGGCAAGGGATTCGTTAAAGGTGTGTTGTGGAACTTTTTATGCGAAAAAACAACAACTTGATATTGTGCATATCCCTTTAGTGACCCAGTGGGTGTATGGGTGGTAAGCTTTTTTTTTAATTTTTTTTCCAAAATCATATTTCTTTATTAGATACAAACATCTGCAAAAAGAAGCAATATGAAGATTAAAATACAAATTAAGATTCCATGGTCCTAAGACCGTTGGATGAGTTAAAAGAATTGCTCAACAAAATGGGAAATTCATAAACATTTCATCACTGAGTCTATTTTATTTGTCAGGTACCCCTTGAAGTCCACCATTGACCCATGCTGAGTGACACAACCATAGTCCAAGATGTTAAGAATTTGCGTAGAACGAGACACGACCTTCGCAGTCCACCGGCAACAGGCAGCTTTGTTTTAAGAAGTATCAGGACAAAAATTTCCTTGCGAGCTGCTTCACACATTTCTTCAGTCACTTGTAAAAGTCACCCCCAGGTGTTTTGTCTCCTTTGAGAAGGGAACGGCGTGACCCTCAAACACAACCTGGTTGTTTAAGGCGCTGGCAGATTACTTTGTGAAGCATAAACACAGTCTTGAGGCATTAAACCCCAACAACTTGCAGCAGCCAGTGCATAGTTCAGACCAGCGATAGCTAGAGCTGGAAGTGCACTGGAAACTGTAATTAATGTATCGTCTGCATATGCTGCTGGAATGACATTCATACTTTTGGGTAGCAACAGAGCAGTCTTCTAAAACAGTCAGTAGGTCGTTTAAAAACAGTATAAACAGAGTTGAGGCAATCACACTTCCCTGGTGTACTCCTGATTGCACTGGTAAAGGTGAATAGAAAGAATGTCCTTTTCATGTTTGCTGGAGACGATTACTTAACTCGTATCCAGGCCTAACCCTTTTTCCCATGGACGCCAAAGGAGCCATGCTTTTTTACAGCATGACTCCTTTATTTTTCATTAAGTAAAGGAGCCATCTCCATGGTTCCAATGTTTTTTTAGAGTTTCATAAACCCTTAAAACATTTAATACTTAAGCATCATTCAAAGCCGCTGTGATGAAAGGTAAAGGCGCTTGCTTGCCACTTGATCAAATTATCTGAAGTTATGATGGGACTGATTTTTATCCTCTAAAAAGCGTGTATGTGAACACAATTTTGTGCCATAATTGTCTGCCAAAGGATTTTAAGTGCAAAAATCATTAATTTGTGTTGCCTGCTCTGTTTTTCTTAGGTTCATAAGGGCAAATCTGTGTAAGAACAAAAAGATCTGGCTCTTTTCACAATTGAGGGGAAAAGCCGATTTGGACATTCACATCACTAGTCTAGTGTAGTCATCAGGTGAGATACTTGGGAGAGAAAAGCCAAGGGACAAAAGAGTACTCAATACATGGCATCCATTTATTTTGTAAATAATATACTTTTTAAAACAAATCCAGCATGTTTTATATCTAGAGAGCTGTATCACAACTAATAGGACATTTGTGAGTGCTGTACATACGATTGCATCAGTAACCCCAGTGATACTGATAAACCTCCACCCTCACCCCCTCCTCACCCCTCACACCCCCTCCCCCCCAGCGCCGGAGGGCCTCACCCCGGGGCCCACCTGACTGACAGCTGTTGATTTGGATCTCTCCATCACACCGGGCCAGATAAAACGCCTCGGATCCAGGGCTCATTCCTTACTTTTCCCGCTCCTTCTCCCTGCGTGTTCTCCCTCTCCCCCATTGCAATTCCCATTCCAAGCCACTGGACCCCTCTTCCCGGGCGCTAGCTCCTAATGAAGTCATTCCAGGCACACATGATGGGGGGAGATTGCCGGCACCTCCAGGAGAAGCTGCTTTTCGGTGCGACCGGCCCATCCCCCCGTTCCCATGTCCGCTGCAGTCATGTGGAAAAGGCTGTATCCACTGCCTGCCCATGTATGCTGTGTGGAGGTGTGTGTTTTTAACTAAGCTAACACAGCCTGACTGGATACTAATTGGATGTCTCCGCTGCTGCTTTTACACGATTGTGGCATTATGGTGGAGAGAGGAATCACACGCGGCTCTTTTAGACTACAACAGCACAACCAGAGGTATTGGATTGCACCACGCCGCAGATTGTAGCACCGGGAGAGAAATGTTAAATGTTCAAACAAAGTCAATCACAGACAAGTAGAGCCAATATCTTCATGCTGCAAATCCCAAAGACCATTGGGAGTAGATATAATAATTTTAAAGCATTTCAAATGTCAACAATAATAATAGGTGGCAAGATAGACTAGGCAACTTTATGCGTAAGAAGCACTGTTTTCTAAGCATGCTCTTCAGAAGGGCAGAATCTGCTTTTGGAATGATACTCAAACTCAATGAATTATTTAGATAGCACCATATTCTTTGCAAACAACAAAATATCCTGTATCCCAGGGGTCTCATTATGTATTAAAGCAGCCAACCCTGTACTTTAAACCTCTGAAATCATGCCTTGAAACGCGTGTGATTGTATTAGGTTAGCAGTTCATTCAGAGCGTTAGTAGATCATTTCAGGCATCCATCAAACAAAAGTACAAATAAAATAGAAGCCTGTAAGATTGTAAAATGTAAGAGGGGGGGATTTTAAATGTAAACAATGTAGCATGCTCACCCTCCCCTCCTGATTGGACTTGAAAGAAACATGTGTGGGTTGACTTAAAGGAAAGCTCCTCCCATTGGTCGAAGTTGCGGGGATTCTGATTAGTTGCAGAGATCTGGAAAATGGGCAACTGGGGAAACCGTTTTTCCCAGTTGGAAAATGCACATGAACGCTCGCACAACTGGGGAAAACAACTGGGGAACTGGGGTCAAAACAAGCTTCTCAATTTCCGCATCGGACGCGGAAATAAACTGATTTGTTAAATTATTGTTAAACATTAGCTTTTGGGTAAAACACTGCCCCTTTCACGAGTTTACTGTTCACTGTCGTCGTCCTCGGAGTAACATATTTGCAAGAGAAATGTCCGACGCTAATGCTAGCAAAAAGAAAATTTACGTGGTAGTTTATCAAATAAACAATTCAAAGTTTAGCTTTTGAGACGCTAACACCAGATGTAAATAGTTAGCTCTGATAAATGCTAATTAGTTATTAGTTATAAAAGACTGTTTTTATCTGGTGAAGTCAAAATCCCCACTTTCCGACATGAACACAAACCAACTGGGGACAACGGACTTCCATCTGGGGAAAAGAAGTTCCCCAGTCCACATGAATACCCCTCTATTATTTACTTTACATCAAAATGAATGCAGAGGCAGTCAATTGTACACTTTCTATTAAATTTGTAACAACCTTAGACTTACAGACATCACTTTAATACTCCTACATTTCTTTCAAATTTGCCATGTGAACTCAATCTTCATTTTATAGAATAAGCCAAATCTAATTGCAATCACAAAAATTGCAACCACATATATTTTCCCATCATCGTGCTGCCCAAACTCAAACTTATGAACGGCATGCCTTAAATGACCAAATTGAGAAACGCTCTTTGATATTGTTTGACACATTTCATCTGAATGACTGACTGATGCGCGTAAAACCAGTCAAAAAGCAGTCACTTCTTCCTATCCATCATTCGTAATCTGCTTTGTTGAGTGATCAGAGCCACGCGACAGCTAATGAATCTCTTGCTACGTCAAAAAAAACAGCCCCCCTGTCGTTCCTCTGCGCACTACACAGCCTAGTGCACTCCAGCGCTCAGCTCCGGTCCACTGTTAGACACCTCCTCAGTGAATCCTCTCGACTGAATCCTCCGGAGACGGGCTCAGTGCCTGTCAGTCTGCGGCTCTAACGCGACAGCACATCTCTCAACGCACGCACAAGTCCCTGTATCTCCAAAGGTATTCTCGTGTGACGCCCAAAAAGCCTTGTCTGGTACCTGTTAGTGAATGGGATATGGCTTTGGTGGTGGCGGGTTTGGTTCGGCCGCCTTTGAATTCTGTGCATGCCGGGTAGAAACATCTGATGTCTGCGCTGTTGTAAGTCTCTGGGAAATGTATAAAACACTAGGAATCTCTCACACTTATTCTGTAACTGTCAATGTGAGACCATACTGTACTTAAGCCCGAGGCTGTTTTTTTCCGAATTTGGTATACATATTCTCTGGAAGGCTTTTAACACCTTGTAAAATGTTTAAAATGTTCATATTGCTCTCATATGATATGAATGTCTATAGGGATACTGTAGATGTGAAAATTTTAAAGAAAATCATAGTGGGCATGAGTAATTGATTGAAAGACAGAAAATATGAATTCCGCCTATAAAGCAGGTCAGCAGCTTGCTTTCATTGTAAAGAAGCAAATAAACATCAAAAATAGTAACTATTGCATGCAAATAATTGACTTTTTACCAACTGTTTATCTCTGTAACAATAATTCATTGAAAAGTTATTGAGGTTTTGATTTAAAATAGTCTAGGCGGAATCCCATTGTAATAAATAGGGCACAATTTGGCACTTTTTGGCCAAAAAATTCAAATTTGTAATATTTCAATGAAATTGAAAATTTTTGATCCTATTTATATATTTCGTCATAAAATACACTTTTTTTTGTGAGCACATTTTTAAAAATAGACTAAAATAAACAAGGATTAAAGTGAAAGTGGCAAGTCCCCAAAAATGGGGACCCTCGGGCTTAAGAGGTTAAAAAAGGGACTATACCTGATTGGAATTAGTTTTTTCTTCCTTTAGTATATTACAAACTCAGATATTTGTGGAAATTAGCATTTACTATGACCCTAATAAGTGACCCCGCCAATTGTGAAATGTGCTTATAAACTCATCTCTCTGAAGTAACAGGATTTTAGAAATGTATTAGGAAAGTATTTTGACCACGTCTATCAATTTATTTTACTCGCTCCCTCTTTCATTATTTGTAATTTTAAAAATGATTTCAAAAATCTGGTATTGTGCCTTTAAAGCCTTTCGGTAAAGAATCCTTTTTCATTTCATTTATTTTGAACCAGTAGCAACTTTTGAAATTGCAGACAGAGCATATCAAAAAAGAAAGACATTGAAAAGAAGAAAATATGAAATTCTCGTTCTTTTTCACAAATCTACCTAACCTAAAATGACATCTCATTACATCTAACTAATATTTGAAAAACATAAAACCAAGGTACATTTTAAAAGTATATTCCAGCTAGTTGGTAAAACATGTACTTCAGTAGTTTTGACCCTGTGGTAAAAACTGATGCCAAAATTAAATTTCAAGTGAAAACATTTTGTTTTTCAATCATTTTACATTGACTGTATGTCCCAAGTGATCATTGTGATTGAAAGAATAACGCTTTCCTGGGCACTGACCTTGCCTCATAAAAGAACTTTGTACCAGATGGAAATTTGAAATGGCTGAGAACATTAGAAGAACACTCACCACAGCAGCCAAACTAATGTTAACCCCTGTGTGAGTAAACAGGGCTTGGATGTAACATTTCAGAAATTTGTCGAGGAGCCATCAGTTCTGTGAGTTTGGCTTGCACCATATCATCAAACTTTTGTGTTTTGTAGTCGTGGCACTGAGTGAACCCATGCGTCCGGTTGTCATTTACAATATCTGAATATCTAGAGCCAATAATTAAGCCTCGGACGTAGTATTTGCATGACAATAAATTCAAGGCATTATCAATATGCCAGAATCATACATTATTAAAGATGCACACCATTAACATAATAATATATTAGCATAATCAAGACCGCTTTATTTGCATGGGAAATGCTCTCGGAAACCACACAGGATCTGAGCGCATCAGCAAAAGAGGCGGGCAATTTGCTTGGCCCTGACTGTGGAGAGGTCTGTGAGGTCTTCATAACTCTGACGGATGAAGCTGCAAAGAAACAAGTGTGATGTTCGGTGTAGGCATCAAGAGGCGCTGAAAGCCGTGATTGTTAGAGCTTACCTCGCTGTGCTCAAAGGGAGAAGGAGCTTTCCGCAGAGTAATTGTGCGATTGTGTGAAGGTTGACAAGGCCACCTGAAGGAGGAGTCACAACAGAGGGGCTTTCACTTTGGCGTTTCTCAATCATTTCACTTTCTATACAGACCACAGCTGCCATTACACATGTGTCATCCTAATCAGAGTGTGGTCCTTAAGGGCTGTCCATTCCACTGTTGAAGTCATGTGATAGGCATTAGGTCAGACACACCATTCTTACCCCATTTAATCAGCCAGGTATGGTTTTAAAGTTGTATTCAAAGTGTGCTCTGGATAAAAGAAAGTAGAGGCACTTAGCATGTGTTCTCCTAGTTAAGTTTCCTCGCAGCAGTAATACAATGTTTCCGAGCGTCTGCTGGAAAACAAGTGGAAGGTCAAGAACACCAACAATAGATGTTGATTCCAATTATGTGTAAAGCATTGAACAAGATGCGCTAATGATGGCGTCGTCGCCACAAAAAAGGTGTTTATGTGGACTCTCCCAAAGCCGCTGGAATAGTTTATTAAGCAAAGGCTTTATTTCCATAAAGGCTGATAAGACTTCAAATGATTTGGCTGAAAAACAGTCCTGGCATCAGCGCGGCAACGCAAAGCCGCATGTGTATTTATCTGGGCAACGCTGCGAGACAATCAAGACAAAGATGATAGCACATTTTGAAATGCAGCACACAGACGTAATGAGATTGCAAGCTACTTGAGGAACAAATCCAGACAAAATGCTTTTTTTCATAAATGCCTTCTTGTTTTATTCAGAAAAGGCCATCGTTTTCAATTAATGAAGCAGGGAATTGAGTGTGAGGTCCTGCGGGATGTGGATTAAACGCCATGGCTGGAGGGCCCAATCTCACTCTGTGTCTGGATGTGGTCTGTCCCTCCCTCACCACCTCCAGCTCCTCCGTCCATTCCTCATCCGAGAAGGTGAGCTGCTTCTGCGCACACCGCTATTAGTGGCGGGGGGAGATAAAACTGTAAGTGTTGCTCCCAATTAGTGCATCAGTGACCGCACGGTGCCTCCTCCTGCACGGTACGGCCTGTGGGGAGGAGGCAGACGGGTTAGAGAGGGACTGATAAAGGCAGGACAAGAGAAACATAAAAGAGAGAGAGAGTATAGTGGGGGCGTCAAAGGGAAGCCGCTCAAAAATGGCTTAAGCGTTCATTTTGAGTGGCGAGACAGCTCCCATTAACATTTAACAGCGTTTGCGCAACTTGGTGTGGAGGTTAGGATGCAAATGAGGAGGAATTAAAACTGGCCAGAGGTTTGTCATTGATGGATTGCAGTCTGGAGCTGCTCACCACTTCCTCGTGTCCATCACCAGCGATTACTGTATAATTAAAGCTTATTTCTGGACTCTGCGACGCATAATTACTTGTGTGGGAATGTAACCGTCATCTAAAAGCTCCGGCGGAACGCTTTAGCATTTAGTCTGGCAGGCTGCAGTCATTTCCACCCAGCTATGACAGATAGAGCCATCTGATGATCGGCGAAAGAACAGTCACTTTTAATAAGAGGAGGGGGGAAAAATATTAGGCGACAGTGTGCTGATTATAGGAAAATTAGGCTTTCAAGTGGTAAAGTCCTTTGTGTTATTTGCATAATTTATTCCGGCTTTACCCTCCTGTTCAACCACCTCTGGTTTTGTCGTGAGCTGCGGGCAATTTCCTCTCATATTTGAATAGATTGCACATTTAAGGCTACTTAAGGAAAATGATCACTTAGCATATTTTAATTGTCGTGCAAAGAGTTTGAGTCGGTGCGCGGGGCCAGGCTTCAGAAAAGAGGGGCCCTTTAAAGCGACGGTGGTGACAGATAACCCCGAGGTTCACAGCAGAGACACGCACATTATTAGCTCTTTACACCGTTAGCAAACCGGCAATAACAAAGGAAGAAGCCCTGTGCACTATGTAAAGAAGTTCTTTTAGTACAGACTTAACCTTTTTTTTAATGACTGACAATCTTTAAAAACCACCGGTCAAGGGCTTCACAGTCGAATCGTTATTTAGGCAATGTTTTGCAAACTAAATATATATCCAGCATATAACCTGCTAAACCGTGATTAGTGGATAGCCCTGTTGCCTCATAGCAAGAAGGTCCTGGAGTTTGCATGTTTCTCCCTGTGTCTGGATGGGCTTCCTCCGGGTGCTCCGGTTTCCCCCATCGTCCTCCCAGGTGATTCTGACCATGAGCCTGGTTCAAGAGCTGGAGGTGGGTCCCCGTTGCTGCACTGCGGTCGCCCACTGCTCCTGACGGATCGCCCCAGCGGCATCGAAGGATGGGTCAAACGTAGAGGACAAACTTCCCTATGGGGACAATAAAGTTCACCTTAACCTTAACCCAAAGTTCAGACCTGTTCTGAAATATTGTTTTTAGTTCATGTTTCAGCTTTCTCTCATGTTATTGCTCTTAAACATATAACGTGTAACTATGACCTGAATCTATAGCCGGTCCGTTCATGGGAGTGGATCTCTCCTTCTTCTTGCTGCGGAGGAGAGGTGACACCCTTGGCTTGTTGGTTTAGATTACATTAGTTTAGTTTGTACATTACACCGTCGCATTTGTTTGGACATTACATTTGCTCCTTGTTTCCCCGTTTTGATGTCTGTCCAGTCCTGTGAGGCGACTCTTGTTGGGATATTGGTCTTCACAAAAATAATTGAAGTCAGATTGATTGACTGAATCTTGATTTTAAATTCTCAACTGATGTCTTTCTTCGTTCTTCAACTCTTTCTGCCTTTCCTGTCCTGTTCTACAAGCCAAAAACACCTTTAAAAAGTACCATTTGAAAATCTAATCACAATCAAAGTTTTACTAAAGCACACACTAGAGGATTTTTAGCCAGATTTTGAGTCTTTCTGAGTCTGAGGAGGCGTGGCTCAATAAAAACTTTTCATGGCATTATCTCTGTGTGTGTCCTCATGTCTGTCCTTAAGTGTGTGTGGTCTGTGCACAGATTTTTAGTCTCAAAAGATTATAAATCCTGTAGTGTGTGGCCACTTTAATAAAGAAAATTGCCATGATT
>OMNZ01025732.1:0-25878 GCA_900303255.1 Lesueurigobius sanzi | reverse complement strand
CCTCCTCCCCCGTAGCCAGTTGGAGTTGGATTAGCGAACACGCCTCTTTCTTTTTTTTTCAAATTTTTGGTGTGGGTGGAGTAAGGCTCTGGCACGCCCGTTTAGTCCCTCTTTAAGCTGGAAACACACTAGAGGATTTTTAGCCAGATTTTTCGTCTTTCTGAGTCTGAGGAGGCGTGGCTCAATAAAAACGGCATTATCTCTGTGTGTGTCCTCATGTCTGTCCTTAAGTGTGTGTGGTCTGTGCACAGATTTTTAGTCTCAAAAGATTATAAATCCTGTAGTGTGTGGCCACTTTAATAAAGAAAATTGCCATGATTGTATTTTTTCTTTACCGTGTAGCCTTAAACGACAATTTGTCATAATGAATTGGCCAATTGGATCATCACAGGGTATATTGCTTATGGCAAAAGAAAAAAAAAAACATAGAAATTGATCCAATCTCATCTCCCTGGTCCAAAAGCTACAGATATATACTTAAAGGCTTGTATCATAAATTATTTCTGATCACACTTCGTGGCTGCAGCGCGTTTCAAAGTGGAGAAATAAAGAAAACAGCAGCCCCACGCGCACTCTAACCCCTGGCGCTGCGTTTGAGTTTTCACTGATAATTATAGAGGCTATACAGCAGCTCCCACACCTCAGCAGCAGCCATATAATGATACCTTGGAAATATGGCGGCGGGTAGAAAAGCACATCATTTTCATTACCCGTGCTCACGTAATCCAAATTCTTTGTGTGGGGGGAAAAAAGATAATTAAAGCTTTAATGTTTTGGTCTTGCCACTCTTAGCGCGGCAAGAGAAATGAATTGTTACATTTTAATGAGAGAAGCGACAGTGCTGGCTTCGCACACAACACCAATGATTTTCTAATTGTACACAAGGGTGACTAACTCAAGCCTCATTAAGATTATTTTTCAGATGGGCTACTTTTTGGCAGGACAATACATTTATTTTTCCCTTCATAAATAAATAAGTTTGATTAGCAATCCCTTTCTATTCAACCCGAGGAGCGCGGATGTGACCTGTATAGTTTAAAAAAAAAAAAACACATGTACAAGTTACGATCTCCCAAGAAAATGTTTTTAATGAATCGTTTGTTGCTGCTTGGACCTCAGATTACATGAAAATACATTGACTGCATGTATGGCAACATATTCACACGTATAAACAAGTGGTGCATTTGTATTGTATGTATAGTTATGTACAACAGAAACACGTTACACTCTGTTTTAAAGTTGTGCAAGTGTGTTTTATATATACTAACCATTTATAAAATTCAACACACTAAATAAAAAAGAAGAGTGTGCCCATGTATATACACATTCACACAACCACAGTAGTTCACAAAAGATTAAAGCAAATGTATTGGATTATACATTTCCAGATCAGCTTCGAGTCGACCCGAGTGTCCACTGTCCGTCCCCGGCAAATGTGTTCTTTCTTTTTCAATAGAATTAGTGTGTGGGGCTGACACGCTCAGACACACACAAGGCTCTGGTGCAGCCCGCTGTGTTACAGTCATCTGAGGTAGACTGCGCAAACTTCACGGTGTTCACCCCATGGTGTCTTTTTCTTTCATTTCAATGCATTTTTCACAAACAGTTGGAAAGACATAAATCAAATACCACGTGTTTTTGTAGCCATGAGGTAGAAATGCTTTAGTGTCCCAATTCTAACTGGACATTTAAATAAAATTAACACTTACTTTAAAAGCTTGCCACCATGTATGAAAAGGGAGCACAAAGACCAAACTAACAAGCCGAGCATTGAGTATTGTGTTTCATATTGTTTGTTGGTCAGCAGAGGAGACTTGCGCGTGTGCTGTTGTATGTGTGCTCTGGAGTGCATTAGTGGGTTGTGTCTAAAGGGAGTCTCTCTCCAGAGGATTTGCTGACAGAAGGAATTCTGGTACAGATTGTTTTGAGGGTGCTTTTCTGACGGACCACTCTGCTTTCCCCTTGTGCTGCTGCCACACTGCCTGCCTGTCTTTCCTTTCCGTCAATTCTGCTGATGCTCAGCACTCCGTCTTCCCCACATCAGGTGCTGCACTCGTGCACTATAGATACCACAAAAACACAGCGACAAAGGCCTTCATATGCACTCCACATTTAAAGAGGAGTACAGTAATGTAAAAGTGATAAAAAACAAATGGATTATCCTACGGAATAAAGAGAAAACAATCCCAACACTGACAATGGCATTGAGGCATTACAAAAGAGCAAGAAATACAGTCCGCACACACGGCTTCAGTGCACTTACAAAACCAAATATCGTCAGTAATTTCATGCCACAACAAAAGAGACCTCCTCACATAGTGAGGAGTAAGTGTAAGAAACTAAAGTACATTCCAATGTAATACAAGGAACAAAAGTGTAACCTTCAGAGACCAAGGACAAGCCTCCTCCTCCTCAAAGCTGTTCAGTAAACCCTGTTCTTATGCACCTTTGATGTGCCTCATCTATTTGGGAATAGCTTGACACTGATTTGCATGTAATGTAATGTTTAATGTAATGTATGAGCAAATATGATTGCACAACTTAAACTGAATAGGAATTTTGCAAAGAGACTTAAATGTACAAAATGTGCACAAAATAATGAACTTCACGTCATAAGATCTCATCATGAACTCATCCAGTTCAGCACAGGGGCGTGTGAGACGAGCCTCACTAGGATCCAGGTCCCTCTACTGCCCTTAACTATGTGAGGGGTTTTAATGGAGAAAACTCCATACGGACAACCCAGTAACTAAATGTGGAAAGCTCAGTACATCTACATAGGCCTTTAGTACCCAAAACGGAAAATGTAAATATTAGGCTATATTTACTTTCACAATTGATTAAGTTTTAT
Organism: Lesueurigobius sanzi; assembly: GCA_900303255.1. Taxonomy (NCBI): domain Eukaryota; kingdom Metazoa; phylum Chordata; class Actinopteri; order Gobiiformes; family Gobiidae; genus Lesueurigobius; species Lesueurigobius sanzi. The sequence goes on along the minus strand of OMNZ01025732.1, from coordinate 23,027 downwards.
AATTATGGAACATAACGGTACATTCATTGTCACCTTTTTGCCACCTTTTGAGCCTGGCCTTTTGTGAAACACCGACAGTAACACAATCTCCCTCAGATTTCCCAACTCAGGTTTAGTGCTTTTCATCAAGATTTCTCGAGGTACTGTACAATTCACCAACTATTTCCTGAGTTTACTCTGTTCTGTCTGTTTGCTTTGCAGAAAGAGCTGGGTGAGTCAGGGCCTTTACTGTCAACTGTGGATTTCTGCTCTTGGACAGTCTGCATTTCAGACTCAAGTTTAAAGCTCTTTGTAGGTTTCAGCTCGTGCCGTGACTGTAGATTGTGAGGCTAACAAACAACAAAATCAGAAAGCACCACTTCAGGCACTTGGATAGCCAACTAAACCATAAGAACAAGAACTGAACAATATATACACAGACACTGCAGCGGCTCTTATGATGCCAACTTTTCATTTGTAAACATGGCCTGGCTATCAGAGTGTCAAGCATTCAAGCAAAACTCCTTTTCATTTACTTATAAACTGCCAGTGGGTCATCAAACTGGGTCTCATAATACTTCTAAAGCCTGCCTGTGAGAACTTGTGGGCTTGTGTTGGCCTTCTGTGTGCTTCCCTCCAGCACAATGCTCCTGCCCTGAGGGGAGGAATTGTGGAAGCCTCTTTTTCTCAAGGGCGTAATCTATCTTTTCACTGGCTGCAGCCGAACATTTTGTTCCACTCAGTGTACGTGTCAATCTCTTTCTGCGATATACTGGCCTGGAATTTACAAAAGACACTCTCAAAGTCCTGGTATGTTAGTGGCCGTATCTGTCCCCGGGGCATCATGGTCGACATGTCCATGCCCTGTGCGGACGCATGTAACAGCCCCACCAGGGCCTCCTGACACAGACGGGCTAAGTCCAGTCCAGAGAAACCCTCAGTGCGCTGTACCAGCAGAGCCACCTCCTCCTCACTTAAGCAGTACTTGTGCTGTGACTGGGCCAACAGCTGGTTGACTATCTGATGTCGGGCTGCAGTGTCGGGGAGGGGCACGAGCACCCTCCTGGTAAAGTACCTGCGCAGCCCATCCTCCATGTCCTGTGGTCTGCTGGTGGAGCACACCACCAGCACCTGGCTGCCTCCATCCTCTCCAGAGCCCATTACGAGTGAGTCCAGCTGGGCCAGGAGCTCGCCCTTTAGTCGGTTGATAGGACTCTCTTCACTGAGGTGGGCCGACAGCAACATGTCCACCTCGCTAATGAACAGTACTGATGGCTGTCGACAGCGTGCCACCACAAAAGATGCTCGAATTATCTTTTCTCCATCTGCCAGCCACTTTGTGGCCAATGTGGAGCCACTCAGCTGGAGAAAAGGAGCCCCCAGCTGGCTGGCCAAGCAGCGGCCCAACAACGTCCTGCCACTGCCCCTTGGACCAAACAACAACACGCAGCGTGGAGCAGGCCCTAAACTGCTGAACATGTCTGGGCGCAGGATGGGCCAAAGTACCTCCTCTTTTAGTGTAACCTTGGCCATCTCAAGACCTGCAATGTCATTCCAATCCACAGGGGGGCCCTGCTGCACGATCTCAGAGGTCACCATATCCAGGAGGTGGGGGTCACTACTTTTGAGCTGCTCTTCAGCAGGACGGGACGATGAGGAGGAAGAGGAGGTAGGCCCAGGAGCAGAATGGGACATGTGTAGTCTATGGTCTTCACTCTGTTCACTGAGTGAGGGAGAGGTAAAGCTCACCAGAGAATCTGCAGAGCGTGAGCCCCCAAGGCTGGACGTGACATAGGTGGGGGGAGTGAGTGGGCCCCCTGGTGGCTGGCTGTTGTACTTCCTCTGCTGCTGCTCAGAGCTCATGGTGGACTGTTTGGATGTATTAAAAGGTAAAGAGGACTTGTCCGAGCTCCTGTCAAATCCACCTGAGCTGGCCCCACTGGAGCCTCCATTAGAGCTGCTGTCTGCCGGGACCCTGTACATGGGGCTTTCTGCCGAGCTCCGACTCTGTCCATAGCCAAAGTTACCATAAGCAGCGTCTCCGTCACTCTGGCTGCTCATGTAGAAGGCTTTTCTCTTCAGTGAGTTGGAGGAACTGCTGTTGAGAGGGGTGGGGGCAATGGGGGTCAGGTTGTGGCTCTGGTAGGGGTATCCAGGTAAGGCAGAGGAGGGTGGGAGTGGAGTGGGAGCAGCTATGCCCGAGGGGAGGTATGAGGAGGGCGGAGGCGCCCCCCCAGGGCTATAGCCTGGACCAACAGAGCCCTGTGCGGGGTAGCCTGCTGGGGGGTAATTATAAGTGGAGAGGTTGGGAGAGCCGCCATTGTAAGCAGGGACTAGAGTGGGGTGTGAAGGTGGGGGCGGCTGTATCAGGGGGGACGGGATGGTGGCAGCGGACTGAGAAGTGTAAGTACTGTGCAGGTAGGAGCCGCTGTAGGCCGGCCCGTATTCCTGAGAGGATGAGTGCAGGGCGGTGGCTGTGTGGCTCCCACAGCTGCTGCTGGAGTAGCTGGGCTCACTCAGCGTGCTGGAGGCCAGCCCAGGGGAGCTGCACATGCCAGACACCACCTCTGAGGCAGAAGCCACCCCTCCCTTCCTCACAGACACCCCCTCAGGGATGCAACTCATGGGGTACACTCCGTCCTGCCAGGGCTCAGATTCACCTTTCCGCCCGTTCATCACTCCGGGGTTCTCCGAGTAGGAGGGTGGCATCTCCAGAATGCCTGAGTACTTTTCGGCATATTTCTTGAGAAGGTTGGAGGCGGTCAGAGCAGAGATGTCATCATTGGCCCACGCGTACTGGTAAGTGGCAGAGCGCTGCAGGTGAGCAGGTACAGCCCGATATGCCTCAGCTTTATGGGCTGGAGAGCGTGTGGTAGAGGAGATGTCAAAATGCTGTTCGGCCCACTGGCTGTGCTCTGGGGTCCACTGCATCTTTAGGCCTGAAAGCACAGGAAATACACACATGAAGCAAACAAGCTTATAAAGACAATAATGAGAATAACAACACCTCCAAATTACATTTTACAGAAGCTACTCAATTAAAAAGGTGGCATTTATCTAGAGACCAGTGTGGTGGGGTGTGGTATTTATTTACTGCTTTTTTTTTTTTTAACTTATATTTATTTATTGGAGTGTTCATCATATCATTTATGGGGCTCAAAAGGAGCATGTCAAACAAAATAGCAATAATCCAAATGTAAACCTGTTAAGTATTTAATGGATAGTACACACTATAGCCTACACTACTTTACTTTTAACAGTAACACAGTAATAATTGTATTGGTCCTTGCATTTAGCTTAATTACATTTATCATCTATAATGGCAAATGAGAAAAACATAAATATTTTGAGTATTACACGGTGCATGTGTCTTTATTGTTGATCTGTCCAAATAGTTTGAAATGACCCATCATAATGTATTTGTTGTACACACAGCTATCGTTATTATCTACTGCTCTGCAGCCATGCGGTATGGCTGTTCTTTCTATACCTGCCCCAGAGCAGAGCACTGAGCGTTCGGCAGGTATAGAGATTGCTGCAGAGCGATGGCTGGTACAGCAGCCTAATGCACCCCCGCCAGACCAATAAGACAGAGGCATGGAGGGTCACTCTATAATCCCGTCTCATCTGAGGTGGCTGGAGATGGCTTTGAAAATGTGCCTCGCTGAGTGCCCACAAAGCAACACACATCCATATACAGCCAGTGTGCACACAACACACAGTTCACACACACACAGGGCGTTTAAAAACTCGTGCACTGTGAGGCTGCACTGAGGCGTGCCGACACGCACGAGCACAGCCACTGACCCAGACGGACAAACACAGCACAGAGCTGCAGCCAGCTATGAATTACAACACATTGTGTCTCAGCTTAGTTCCTGTCTGCACAGCTCCACCTTGACCTCCTCGCTCCTCCTCCCTCCTTTACCTCTGTCTGCCTCCCGCTGCCTTGTCTTCTCTCACTCTTTGCTTTTTGTGTAATCCATTTTCCTGCTCCCTCCTGTGAGATCCTTCTTTATTTCTCTTCAGTGCCTTTTATTCGGACTCTATCTGTTTGGATATATATCTTTACTTTTCCCCTCTTATTTACTCCCTGTGTGCTTGCTCTAGCGCCGCCCCTCCCTGCTCCGCTCCATCTCATCTCAGACACACTCACCTGGCTCTCCCCTTTATTGCCTCTGGAGGCTGGAGAGCCACTGTTTCCTTTAATCCCAGCCAATGCCATCTGCAAACACTGACAGTCACACAGCGACTCCATGGTTGTCTCACTATCAAAGCCGCGGCACTATCAAAGGCTGGACGGGCGTAATCACAGCAGCCGCGCACCACATTGAACCCTGTTTGATTTGACTTAGTGCACACAAATAAAGGATAATATCGGTGTCATTTAGGCTGCTTCCTGCGACTTATTGACTAGTAGTGGTTGCATGTTGATATCCACAGCTGGAAGTCTGTGAGCAGTGCTGCCGTCAGAATTGGTTTATGTGTGTGTTTGTGTGAGTAAGGCATACACAATACAATCCATTCATAGAGGAGCACATCTCTTCTCTCATCCATTTACACAAGCACATCCAGCATCCGCCGCGGTTTTCTGAGGCCCTGTTTGTTTGGTAACAACAGCGCTAAAGGAGGGGGAATTCCCAGACTCCTATTTCCTCTCTGATTCTCCTCTCAAGTCATCTCTCGGCAGACACCAGTGGCTAATTAGCAGAATGGCGATCTGCTAATTGTGTTAATTTACAACATTTTAGCCGAGGGGAGTCTAGCAAAGGGGCTAGGCTGCACAATTGTATACTCAACGGGAACACCCCAGACATAAGAAGTGAGTAGCAAAGTTTGCATGAATAATGAGTAATCAACACAGGGACCTTAATGACAACACTCAGCAAAGCACCACTGTTCTTCTGTGAAATCATATTTTCCTTTTACACTGTATCAACTCTAACTTATACAAAACAATTCAATTTGAGTACATTAAAGGGTAAAATATCGATATGCTCTATATCTCCATTCTTTCTCATTATCTGTGGACTGTGGATAAAATACAGTGAAAGGTTTTTAGAAACCCTTGTACTGATTGTACTGCTGGATACTAAATCAAATTAATTCACTTTTATTACTAAAACTCTACACTGATTGCCCTGTCATAGAAAATAACAAACCCGTGGCCCCCATCTTGCTCTCCCTTTTGTGCTGCGTCATTGATGCGGGGTCAGATCACGCAGCATCTCCTGCCTCCGTTGCAGAAATATCCATCTTCACAAGTCATTTAAAATGGCATTCAGTGATCCTCCATTCAGCAATCTAATTATTGACCCCTATTGACGATCAAGGCGCTACAACAACGCCGCGCGATGCCTGACCTCGGCCGGTTACTGACTTCATAATAAAGTCCCCCTTTTATAGCACTGGCCTTACACTGTTATGGGGTGACGCGCTGAAGAACAAGTCAAGTGCGAGTTTGTCGGCGCGCGGAAGTCTAGTTGGGATCGGAAAAGCAGGAGAAGAGTTACTCCGCACTTTTAAACAAATCACCCTTATTGACTGGTTAAACAAAACTTACAAGCAAGCAATCCAACTACTGATTACAGATTACAATAACAAATATTGCTCTGGCTGTAACTGACTGAATAACGTCTGCAGCGTAACACTAAAACTGTGTCATGAAATAAATGTACAGCAGCTCCTTCGACTCTTGCACAGGCTTACATTCAATCATTAGGGACAAAGCAGAAAAAATTAGGGATGGATATGAAAGGTTTCTGGTGGCCGATATTAATATCAACATTTAAAATCAATAGCAAGACCCGCTCACGTGGAGTAAAGTTCCTAAATTCATCATTGGAAAAAATGAGAATGCAATATGACTTTGGATGGTTTCAGTGGTTCACTCAGATTTCTTTTGAGACTATGATGCTGTTAAAATCCTGCTTCGTCTTGGGGACATTTTTTGTGTGAATTTGTGTTGGAGATTCTTTATTTATCAAGAGTTATAACTCATTCCAGCACATTTGAGGCTCAAGTGCGCTGTCAGGGTTTATACAGGTGACAGCAAGTCAAATTTAATGCTTTTTAATGACATTTTAATGCCAAAATACTACATTTTCAATGCCGCAAAGGCCACAAATCAGTGTGTATTTAATATTAATTTCAATATTCAACAGAAAATTTGACACAATGGACAACTTTTGACCAGAAATACTCTATGATTTGTATGTTTGACGAACTTCTGCTGTAATACTAGTTCATCAATGTCATTATTTTCCAAGAACTTTTGATTTAATGCCAGTTTGATTTATATTTAATGCTTTTTAATGACATTTAAGGCCTTATTTTTGGCACAATTAATTGAATCACTTTAAATACTTTTTAATGCCCCGCGGAAACCCTGACTGTAGACAAATAACAGTTAACTGGGAAAAAAATTCACAACAATAAAGGAAAATGACAGTAGTTTCCAATTAATACTTTGTTACACTGCAAACAGTAAATGACTCAAATTCAGATTATTAATTCAAATTAGATTTTTTTTTGTCTAGTTAAGATTTAATCGCTCATTTGAACTAGATTATTGGACTTGGTCTGGAGTGTTTCTAACTTAGAAATGATTCTGAAATCAAGTAATTTAAAGCCATGCTTGATGTATAGTTTTTGTAGTGTATTGGCCTATTCACCTAAATGTTTGGAGATGTTTTGTTCAGAACAAAGAAATACATCTGTAGAAATGTAAAAGCCTTTGGCGAGCTACTTAGAAAGGGCTGGCGAGCTACTTAGAAAGGGCTGGCGAGCTACTTAGAAAGGGCTGGCAAGCTACCGGTAGCTTCCGAGCTACTGGTTGGAGATGCCTGCAGCCTGACCTATAGTATATTTACACTTTTGAGGCTATGGGCTACTGACCTCGGAGCTGAAGTCACTGACGTTTGGATCATTTTAGTTCCTTCTTTTCATTTTTATTTAGTCTTTTTTTAGTCGACGAAAATATCATAGTGCTGCTAGTCATAGTTTTAGTCTCATGAACTAATTTTAATTTAGTTTTAGTCTAATTTTAGTCTTTATGACTAAACATTTTAGTCGACGGAATTAACACTGCATGTGGGTTAAAATCATTGACATTTTTATTGACATGGGCCATGAAAAAAACCTATGAAGCCATTTCTAGCTCTGATTAGTGATCCCTCTACAGTCATTTTGAATTATTGCCTGAAGTGGACATATCAACATTGAAATTTATTAAAATCCAAATCCATTTTGGACGCACCACACTCTGGTTAAACCAAACACTCTCAAGCTCTTCATTCAAACTTTCCCTCGGATTCGCACTCCATCAAAGTTGGATATGTCCTTGATTTAAGGCAACATGAATCTCCCTAATTCGGTCATTAATAAAGATAACATATATAAAAGAGTGTGTCAGGCTCCGTCAGGGCTTTCATCTCTTTATAATGAGGTTAATGCTGAGACGCACTGATTACCCCTGCAATGCAAATGAAGGCCAAATGATAACTTGCACTATTTAAATAAGGTAATAGCGATTACTCTACGTTATTCAAATGAGGAGCGACGCTTTGAACCGAGCTCTTTGAACCGGCTGCTCCTTCGACAAAACACAAGGAAGAGCTGGGGCTGGAGTGACTTTAGTATCATCCAGGGTGGGACGGCTAATTCTATGTGATGTAAACCAAGGGCAACAGGCGCAGCAAAGTCACCCGGCGCAGGGGCGGAGGCGGAGCTAGTGCAACGAGGGCTGGGGGGGGGGGTACAACTCGAATCTAGTTTTACAGATTTGAGTGAAAAAAAACAAAAAAAAAACACCACAAAAGCATGGTAACAACATGGTACCTACATTTTACCTACGATTATGGTAAATTCAGGAGAATAGGACAAGACACAGATTGGTTCAGATGGTAGAGTGGGTTGTCTCATGATGGGAAGTTCAGGAGTTCGAACCCCAGCAAAGGCACTTCACCCACCTTACCTAACGTTCTGAGTGCAGCAGTACACTATACCAAGTGCATAGAATATGAATGATAACACAAAAACCTTTATTTCACTCATGGTTAGTGGTTGCGTGAAGCCATTTATTGTCAAAAAAACCTGTTTGTTTTTGCTTTTCAACTAGAAACTAGCCAAATGACCCCGATCAAAAGTTTACATATTGTGCATCTTGAAACAAACATAAATTTTTTTTCAGAGAGTCCTGTTTTGTCAGAGAGTCCTGTATTTCAGCTGAAGTGAAGAAGAAGAAGGAAGAGGATGAAGGAAGAAGAAGGAAGAAGGAAGAGGATGAAGGAAGAGGAAGAAGGAAGAAGAAGAAGGAAAAGGAAGAAGAGGAAGAAGGAAGAGGAAGAAGGACGAAGAAGAAGGAAGAGGAAGAAGAAGAAGGAAGAGGAAGAAAGAAGAGGAAGAAGAAGCAGAAGGAAGAAGAAGAAGGAAGAAGAAGAAGGAAGAAGGAAGAAGAAGAAGAGGAAGAAGATGAAGGAAGAAGGAAGAGGAAGAAGAAGAAGGATGAGGAAGAAGAAGGAAGAAGAAGAAGAAGAGGAAGATTTTCCTGGCAGTTGTTGAAGGTCATGTAAACGTTAGATCAGGGATATTAGAGTAGTTTCTGTTTCATTATGATTTCAAAAGAGTAAACTCAGTTCTTTTGCAATAAATGGCTTCGCACAACCACTAACCATGAGTGGAAAAAAAGATTTTTGTGTTATCATTCATATTCTATGAAAAATTACCAAAAGATTAATAAAGTATGTAATTTTGGTGTGTATGTAAACCTAGTAATTTACAGTTTTAATACTGTATAATACACCTGTAGTTCTGGTTAAGAAATCAACAAACTGATATATGCATATAAAACTACCAGGAGAGAGTATTATTGGATTATCTGATGATCACTGTAGCTACTGTTAGTATTATCTTCTAGCTCTCTAAAAGCATATGAGCTGTGAGAATAAACATTTTAACTTTGATGTATTCACCTAAAATCAACACCAATGTTTTCACAACTTCACACGTGTTTGCTGTTTCGTTGCTGTGTAATGTAGTTCAGCCGATCGCCGGACTACGACTGAACTTTGGCTTGTTTTAAGTTGCCATGAGATTTTGTTTCAGGCTGTGTTCGCAAATGACGTGTAAATCTCAGTCAGTTGAAAGACCTGTGATTTTGCTAGATATTGTGCCAGCTAACATTAAGATAACAATCATTTGGATATATATTGTTCAGCCCTACTTTACATGTATTTTTTAAAAATTTGTTTTACCAATTAAGTTCAAGGTAATTGTTTCTCTGTCTGTTGTTAGACAGACCGTAACAAAAGGGTGAGTTTGTAAAAAGCTGGCATTTGCATGAATTTGGTGTGTTTTAAAAGGCCTGTAGGAACTGTACAAAGCATTTTGGATAAAGACGAACAGAAGAGTGTGTGTGTGAGCATCAGAGAGAGTAAAAAGCTGTTTGTGTTGCAGTGAAAGGGGGGAGGGAGAGGAGAGGGGGCACTCAGCTGAAACAACATCCACCTTCTGAAGCGTCACGTCTGCCCATGCTTTCCCCAGCTCCACATCGAGAAGCCTAATCATTCTCATTACACTCGGCGTCCATCTGCATCCACAGAGCTGCCTATTAGCGCCTGTGTGTCTATGTGCAGTAAACAGCTCTTTAGAGAGCACTAATGAGCTCTTTTAAGTCTGTCCGCTGTGTGATTCTGCAGCGGGGTGTCAGTGCAAACTGCCCATTTTGGTAACGTCATAATTAAGGCGCGCATGTTTCAGTCTGCGTGTGCGGTGGGGAGACGATGACAGGACCCACAGACGTGCAAGGCCCTATCTGTCTCCCCAGCACAAACAAACTGCCGTGTAATATTTTAAAAAGCATTTTCAGTGAGCTGCTTAAGTACCCGCATGACAAGGGATAACTTCATTAAGATGGGCCTGTTTTATTCACCACCAGGGAAATCTAAGCAGCAGTTATTCACATCCTTTTCAAATACACCAGAGGGCATGTGCTCGCCTCTCAATCACGGCACACAGGAAAAGAGAAAGCAGCTCCGCACTAAATATGTGCCTATTGTTTCATATTGATGCATTCAGATGCTGGTGTGTGTCTAACAACCTCTACTACCTTGTTAATGAGTCCAGCACAGTGTGACTAAGCCACAGGCTACGCTGCTTTGGCACACAACCGACTGCACAGAGTACAATAATGTGATTAGGCTCTGCAAAAGGCCATTCATGATGAAATTAGTCATGAGCTTGTGTCAAAACTCTTTTTTGCATTTCTAAGCTGAAGCAAAATGAAGATTAAATGTTCAGCACCTTCACAGCAGAGTGTCAGGAAATGAACAAAAAGACAAATTAGTAAGACCAGGCTAAATACAAAACTCAATTTCTGTTCCTTCCAACAAGTCTGTTCCAAAAGGCAGGCTGCTCCCATCTGAGGAGACTAAAGGCTTTGAAGCTTTCAATCCAAACCCAGCGCAGCTTACCATTACAACGACTAGACTGTCGGAAACGTCCACAATAACAATAACAACAAATAAACAGAGTGAGTTCAAAGTCTAGACGCGGCAGTGACCGGCAGAGATGAGCTGTCACTAACTCAAAGACAGTCAGAGTCACACATGACAGCTCCGAGCTGCCATATAACAACATTTGACAAATGACAGCATCTTTAAAAATCTCATATTCATTGTAATCTTCGACCTTTTCAAACTCTGATAAGCTCCCACCATCAAACCGGCCCAAAAACGCCCCCTGAAATATTAAGCCAAACTGAAAAATCTGTTTTAATGTTGCTTTTAAAATATTAGGTTAGGATCAGAAAGTATTTAATGAAAGCGGCTGTGCTGAATTTAGCTTGCACAAGACTTAACCAGCCTAACTAAATTCCAGCGGCATATCGCAGTGGCCCCGGCTGCCAGTATCAGATCTTCCCTAGAGCTGTATAAATTGACACTGTCTAAATTTCCTTTTACTAGACAGACTATTGAATGGGTGGGTTAAATGGGTAGGGCGCAGTTAAACAAATGCTCCGGATCAAGGAAATTGTGCGTGGCTTCTTTTGTCATTCAGAGAGGAAATTGAGAGATATTCGGCGGCGGGGGCTTGGAGCAGCGGCTAACGCATGGCATTCATCTATAATGCACTGGGCCTGTCCGTCAGATACTCCATTTCCTGTGACTAGCGCAGCGTGCCTAATCACCCGGCTCCACGCGTGCCTCCTCCTGCCTCACGCACATACGCACACACACACACACACACACACACACACACACCGACACACACCGACACAAAGGGGAGAAATGAAGAGTGACACGCAAACATGCATAGACAGAGTGCGCCCGCTGAGGCAAACAGATTATTCTTATCGCCCGAACAAAACATCTGTAAAGGCTCTTAACACCGCGGTGCTCTAACGGTGTTGCGACCCCGGCGGCACATCTCCCTTTCATCATTTACACTAAAATCAGCGGCTGTAACAGTGGAGGGGCGCCGCGCACCCAACAGGAACACACACATATGTGACTTCAACACACGGAGACAGCTGTTTCCGAGGCACGGGCAATGACTTAATACAATTACAGATGGCCACTGCTTTGTTTCATTCTTCAAGTCAAGTTGTCAAAAAAAAACAACTACATTGTATTACTTTGTTAAAGAAATATTCCAGTTTGTAAATATAAAACCCGCTTGAAGAACATGACCTGAAGCAAACACTAATTCTGTGCTTTAGGCCTGGGGGCAAACACTTTTAAAGCTCCAAGGAAACATTTTTATACAACTTAAAAACTTAATTAATACAGAATAATTTCCAAACTTCTTTAGTACACATAAATCCAACTTTAACCAACAGGTCACTTGTGCGTTCAGCTTCACAACCTGTAAATAAAGGTGGCCACGCACTACAGGATTTAAAATCTTTTGAGACAAAAAATCTGTGCACAGACCACACACACGCTGGGCACACACTAGAGGATTTTTAGTCAGATTTTTAGTCTGAGGAGGCATGGCTCAATAAAAAACTCATGCCCTGATCTGTGGTGGGACTCCTCGTGTGTGTGTGTGTGTGTGTGTGTGTGTGTGTGTGTGTGTGTGTGCGCGCGTGTGCGTGTGTGTGTCCTCATGTCTGTCCTTAAGTGTGTGTGATCTGTGCACAGATCTTTCGTCTCAAAAGATTAAAAATCCTCTAGTGTGTGGGCACCTTTGAGGACAGACATGAGGACACATACACACACACATGAGGAGTCCCACAACAGATCATGCCATGATAAAGTTTTTTATTGAGCCACGCTTCCTCAGACTAAAAATCCTCTTGTGTGTAGCCAGCTTAACTTATCAGCTTCTATGACTGCAAACATACTACATGCACATGCAGACAGTGAAGCTAATGAATCACACAAACGTCTCCAAGAGTCCAGACGGTTTCACTGGAGCCAGGAGACATAACAGCAGTGATTTATTTGAGGCTCACATCATCAGTGTGTCCTGGTGAATTTATTGTGGTGGGGTGAGGCTGCTGTGTATTTTTCTATATTTACAGGCCACTAATGTTATCCAAACATAACCTGAAAGTCCCACCGCTCCAACTTTGAGAAACTCCCAGGAACTGCAGACTAACTTGTATTTAATAACTTCATTTGAGCATAACGAGGCCTTCAGTGCCTCTAAAAAAGTGCTGATCAAAGTTGTGTGCATGTGTTAAAAGTGCGTGGGAGCAGAGCTGTCCAGTGACAGGCGACTGTCCATCAGCATTCAGCCTCTCTCTGAGCCACAGCCAGTGGGATCTTTAAGAGCGGCCCCGGGGTTAACATGGGGCCACACACTATCAATACGCCTCTGACGTCCTGATCCATAGCTGTGAACCAGAAGGACTTTGTTTACCTGTGTGTTCAGTAATTAAAATAGATTTCTGAGAGGGGCCCTAATCCTTTTAGAAATGACATCGATCCCAGTACCAATGCAACACAGCCACTGTGTAATTTTGTTGGCTTTTCCCTCTTAACACTCTTCCCATTCAATTGAGCACACACAGCTTTTCTGGATGAAACTTTAGAAAGTCCTCGACATGAAGGACGTCATTTGGGGCGGGCGGGGGCCGAGGGGAGGGGGGGCAGGTGGAGATAATAGAGAGGAAGCCTCTAACCTCGTCTAAAGCTGTCTGTCTTCGTAAATAAAATGAGATAATTATTGAGTGAACAACATTATACGCCAACGACACACTCTTTCTTCTCCCTCTCCCGGTGCCAGGCTGTAAATCTCAACAAACACGGAGCTTTTGGACATTAAGTGCTCACTAAGCACAGTGGATGCATCATATTTCAAGAGCAGGCGTTGTGTGGGTGAGGAGCTGGGGAAAATGGAGTGTAATGGTTATCCATTATCTTATACAGCAACGGCGGCCATGATCATTTTCAAGTGACTCATTTCTGGAAGTACCTATCTATTGGCCACTTGGAGAGAAGACTTTGATGGCTAATCCAAAACAACCATTCAGGGGTCATTTACCGCTGCGGCACACAAGAGAAGGCTCCAGCCCCCCTCATTATTCAAATACAATCCTCCGGAAGATTCACAAACAGCGGAGTGGGCGATTACCTCCACTGCACACTGCACACTCCAGCCAGAGAGGAAATATTAGCCGTCAACAAATGAATACATCACAACACATTTCCGCCAGGGGAATTTAACGGCAATACCGAGGGTGTTAACATATCAATGATCCCACTTGTAGACGCGCTTTTGAGTCGATGAAACTGCACGGATCTGCGAGGGAAGGGAACTTTCCGATTCGTCAATGGCGCCTTGTATTTATAGTTTTGTTTGTGTGGTCTGGGCTTCACGTGGACGGTTACTTAACAGCGGCACACTGGATCCCCTCAGCAGTCGCACAGGAAGCAGCTCCGGCTCGACGAGTTGTGTTGTTGCCGGCAGCAGCAGCAGCTCGTGTGCGCGTCTGTGTGTTAAGGCGCGCAATATGTTTGCTGGTGTGGACCGGTTGAATTGGCGGGAGTTTCGCCATCTGTGGACGCCGCGTCTCCTGTCGGTGTCTGTGTGTGTGTGGGCTGCACTCGCTCATAGTGGACAAATACCTGCGCGGACTGTCAATCTACACACACACACACACACACACACACACACACACAAAAACAGCCAGGTTCAACGAAATGTCCTGCTGCAAAACAACGAGCAGGATGTGCCAACTCCGAACGCTGATTACACTTGCAAATCCATGCCATACATCCAAAATCTGAAAGAAAGACTTGCTTATTTACATAGATGGAGTTATAGGATGGCTTTGACCAGGAGCGATGCGTATATTGTATAAAACTTTAAAGATTCTTGGTAAATTAGAGATGTCTGTCATTTCAGGATCAAAATGTTTGGTGTCAAGTTTGCAAATAAATTCTCAACCTTGAGGGATTTTTTTTATACTCAGAGGAAAAACTTGAGTTGAGGCAAGACTTTTACATGCATGCAGCATTTCAATTAAGATTGTGTTGCCCACACCGCGAGGTTCAAGTGTTCTATTTCTTTTAAGTTTCCATTTTACATACTTCTTGTGCCTACTCCAGCGACAAAAAGCCTTTTATTCATAATTTTCCATTTCAAAGTCACACAATAAAGGCCCACTTGAAGCCTCCACATGGGCTGAAAATACTTACCAACTTTTGAGTCTTAAAGACAGAAGATTCCTCATACTATAACTTTCATTATTTTACTTTTCCAGATGAAAAATAGTGTGTGAGTGGACAGTTGGCAATAAGATAATAGTTGAATACAATGCTACTTCATCCAAAACACTTGCTTTCAAAGGGTGCATGCTTAAGACTTTTTTAAGGTGAATATTTTTTTGGTGAGAGTGAAACATTTGGAGAGTGTGAGATTAGCAGCGGTTGGTGGAGATTAGCGCAAGCTGACCGGCGCATGTGTGTGTGGATTACAGAGCAGAGCAGAGCAGGCCGGGCTGGGATCACCTCTACCCCCGACCGCGAGCTCAGCAAGCTCCTTCAGCGTGCGTGTTAGAGAGAGGGAGATCCACCAACGAGCACCACCTTCTAAACACAAACTAAAAATACAAGCCAATGTGTGTCCAGTCCAAATTGTCCGCATTGCTTTGGAAGAATATCAATATAGATTTACGGCTTCATTGTCACAGAGTACTTGAAGGAGAGGAGTGGGGTCAAAGGATCATGGTTACAATTGAGGTTTGTATAGAAAAATGATAAGGTGTAAATAATAAAGCAGGCTGCGTGACTTGTTAGATTGCATTTTGGAGCTGGTAATAAACTTTGGAGTCATTCATCTTGGTGTCATGGCGTCGGCCGCGTTGACAGGACAGGTGAGAGGGGAGCTGAGGTCACGCTGCCGAGCGAGCTCCGGCCCACACTGGGACTGGGACGGCCTCATCACAGGGCCAGCCCGGGGTGATCACACCTGGAGGACCGCACACACATGAACCTCCTCTTTAAATCCACTCGGGCTCGCATTATGCTGCAATTCACAGCGCTTGTCTAAACAGTCAAACACTGGATCAATACGCCTATCGATTGGTGGCATTGAGACTGAACTGGTTGTGTCCAGGGGCAGGAGATTCTCACTAGAGCTCTCTGCACACACTCCACACTCTGAGTACATCCGGAAAAGCTCGGATTTGCGGTACAAATATTTGTTAACTCATGTATAGGCATTTGTGAGCACACTCTCTCGTACCTGTAGTGCTGCAGACAGCCCGTCCTGAAGACTACAGCGTGTGAACACATGCAGGTGATGTGGGCTGAGTGGGAGCAGTTTGTCTCAAAGTGAGGCCGTCCAGTCAGCTCCAGCAGTGGAATATCAAGCTGGCGTCTCCTCGCGCTCAACTGACACAGTCGATAGCTCTGCATTATTCATGGGGCCGGCGGGGCCCGATGAGATGGCCTCTCACTGAGGCTGGATTTCAGACGTCCCAAACTTTACAGGGCCTGGCGCACGCCTGACACCTCCAACAACTGTTTATCCTCAGCCAAAATGACAAGTACAGCCTTGAGAAGCACCATTCCACAAGTACGTTTAATCCAGCACATTTGACAAGACAATCTCAGAGCCGCCTCAGTAAAACCAGCTACTTGAAAATAAAGTACATATTAAGACACTCTTGTCAGCTCCTCTTGTTTGCTATCAAATCAATAAACACAGATCAAAGAGCTAACACGACAATCTGAAATGTCTCTTTGCACTAATAAAAAGAAAACAAATCATAATTTCAAATGCTGCTCATCCGTGTACGCTGATTTCCATTACACAGACTAAAGACATCAATTAGCAAAACAGCGGCCGTTCAAAAAGGGAAAAAAACACACAGTTATTGGGAGTAAATCAAACAAGAGAAGCCGACGTCAGGCTGCTTGATATCAGATCTCAGAGGAGAAATTTGATGGGCACCGATGAGCAGAAGGCATCTCAGGAGAATTGGACAGAGGAGAGATTTAATGTGATCATAGGGGACGCTCATCTTTCAGGGAACGGGCTAATAATGAGCAATCAATAACATCCTTAACAGAGTTAGAGCCAGCAGCTGACAGCAGATGTAAGCTACGGCTAACAGGCTCCTTCTGATCTCACATTACCGCTGGATGCTAGTTAAACAGCTCTCACACACACGCAAGGGTACAGTACAAGCGTCTGGGCCTCCGACATATGGGCACACCACTTTCTCCGGCGCCGTTCCTCGGCCTCTCCTCAGGTGACACCGGCAGCATCGTGTCATTGTGGATCGATCAATAGCTGTAATCACATTCACAGGCCGCCGGCGAGCGCACCACCGCGGAGCACACACACTCGCCTTTATCCCGAGACGGCAGATTTCACGGCCCAATGTGACAACGCTGCTGGGAGATGGTATCGGTTGTACTTACAGGGCAATAGAAAACACGTTTAACTTCGAATTACAAACACAGGCTGTTTGGATAAAGCGACTGGCTGGAGCCGACTGGATAACTACTGAGTGTACATGTTACTAGGGGTGTGGCTAATAGATTAATTGCTATCTTTGGCTTAATCGGTTAAAATATATCCTAACAATTCACCGTTGAGCTGTATAGAAGAAAGCAAATGAAGTACCATCAGAGATCTAACAGAATTAAGGGAACATTAAGCTGTTTCCTACAATATAGTCTTTAATTTGTCTTGAGTTAATCCACTTTTTTGATTATGGTTATCTATTAGCTTTGGTAAAATGTATTGTACAATGAGATACTGCTAGTTCTTAACAGTAACATCGATAATCGGTCGAGGAGGCGGCCAATTAACCGATCAAGGTTATAGAACAAAATGTGCATCCCCACCGGCTACTTTCCTTGTGTAAATGCGAGACACTGTAGGGGAATAGGGAAAAAAATTAAAGTGAGTCATATCAATATGAAACTCTTGCTGTATATTACTGATATAAATATGAGGGGAAAATGTATTGGAAGTTTTCTGCCATTTTAGGTTTTCATATAAAAGTTAGGTATTTTATGCATCAAAATGGCCTATATTTTTGGTGACTAAATCCACATAATGGTTGAAGCCAGATTTAAATGTTTTATTTAGTTGATATATTAGTTACAACTAAATAAATAAAATAAAAAATTGAATTCCGCTTTGTTTCTTGGTTGTTAAAAACTGAATAAATCAGGCTAGGAATTATATATTGGATAATCCCTCTGAACAAACCTTCACAGTATTGTTAAGTACAAGAATGGAAAGTTTGGAGTCTGTAGGAGCTACTTAAGTGGAGATGTTTTTGGCACAATGTGAGAAAAATGCATTTTGAGAAAACGGACTCTGAAGTAACACTTTCCTATATTTCGTAGGGAAAGATACTTCAGTCTTCATCTGTACTCTGCAGTTGAAATGTAGGACGTTCCGCTCTTCATCCAAAGAGCTTCGTCAGCAAATGAGCCAAATTGACACGCCTGTGGGTCTTTAAGAAGAAACCAGTAGGAGGAGTTAACCTCTTAAGTCCCACCTCTCTTGGTTCTAAAGGTTGGAAAAACATCTTGACCTATTCACACCTAATTCCTGCTCGTTAGGCCAAGATGTTCTTCCAACCTTTAGAACCAAGAGAGGTGGGACTTAGAGGTTAACTCCTCCTACTGGTTTCTTCTTAAATTCTGCTCATTTGCTGACGAAGTTCTTTGGATAACGAGCGAAACGTCCTACACTTCAATTACAGAGTACAGATGAAGACTGAAGAATCTTTTCCTACGATGGACAACTCCCGTACGACTGAGAACCTACACAGACTTTTCTTTATAGTTCTATGGAGGTCTTTTCTGTGTACTGGGACCGATAAGGGGCTTTCCAGTCCAATCACGAGGAGAGGGGAAGGTTGTTTAACTTTTAAAATTTCTCTATTTTCATTTGGCGAACTTACAGATCACGTTATGTTGGGTTTCTTTCTGGTTTTTATTAGATTCATTTTTTTTTTACCCCAGTTTGATCTTGATCGTGGCCCGGTCTTGGACTTGGAGGGTCAAATATTTTACGAGGTGGTACTTGAGTAAAAGTCTGAGAAATACTGCTCTAAACCAAACTGTTAATAGTTCTTCACAACTTGCCAGAGCTGAGAACGTATAACAATGAGGTCAATCAACAGTTTATTGAGTAACTTTTCCTCGCTTAGCTCACAATGCCACAAAGTTGGATTAGTTCCAATAATCTGTCATTAATTTCATGCGCTTACTGCCGCTGGACAAATGTCAAAAACTGGATGAAAACTTCCTAATTGGTTAACAGTAAGCCATGGTAGTTTATGTGTTGCCAAGATAACATTGTTTTGAAAACCGGCAACCACGTCCACACGCTGCAGGCAGAATATTTATTACTTTCGCCTACATGCTCAGGATCGTTGATAAGAAAGTGTGCGCCACATACAGCGCTCATTAGAGACAATATCTAAGAGCAAATCCCATCTTCGAGGAAACTACTTCTAGAGACTTCTTCCTCAAAGTCACCAGAGCTGTGAACCGCGCGCACACGGAGATATTTAATCTGCCACTGCTCTGCATTTCCCCTGCAGTTGTGCCTGATCCTGAGTGAGGAAAGGACAGGACCTCCAGAGCTGTGCGGATGTGTGTTTGTGTCCGCTTGCAACTCAATGCACTTTCTCATATATCACTGCGATATGTCTGCGAGCATCCGTGGTTACAAAGTCCTGTTTTCGCTTGTAACTAAATAAATAATTACTGCTATATTTCCGTGGGGCGCGTTTCCAAGCCTGAGGCAACACTCAATCAGTTCTTATTTGTGAAAACACTTTAAAAACACTATTTGTAAAGACAAATGATCAGCTAGCATTAGGAGTCCAAACATATCCTCTCTTTGTGAAGCCGATCGTATGTTGTTGTTTGCCCAGCGCTCGCCTGTGTGCTTTCTGCTTTGTGGACTTTGGCAGAAGAATGGAGTGCGTTGTAGTTTATAAAAGAACAGCCAGATCTCGCGGAGAAAGGACCCGCAAAAGGCGAAGCAAAAAGGAAAAAAAAAAAAATGCAATTCGAAGTTGTCACATAAGATAAGACTGTGGCGTCCTGCTGGAGAGGGAATGTCATTCCACCACTGGGGTCCCAAGAGGGAGATGAGTCAGGGCCAAGGAACGGGGGGCCAGCAAACAGCACAGGCTGAAATTCAGGATGTGATATTTTCATGTTCCAAAGTCGTGCTTGTTGATACAGCCATTTTTCAGAAAAATAAACCACTTTTATTACTGCTGTGTGGAAATGGCCTCAGAATTGCACCACTGTGAAGATGGATGATACACACTATTCTGCCATTTAAGAAATTAGAGAGGACATGTATATTGCAAAATTGACTTTTATTTTACCTTGAACCATGCTATAACATTGTTCCCTCATCAAAACATACCTGGAGTAGTATTTCATCTCATTCACAAAAGCTTGAGCAACCCTTTTCACTGAAGCTGTTTCTATCATTTTATGTAAATTATTGCATTTCATAGAATATGGAGGATAACACAAAAACCTTTATTTCACTCACGTCACAGAACTTGTTTGCTTACGCTTTTCAACCAGAAACTAGACAAAATGAATGTCCCTGATCAAAAGTTTACATGTTATGCATCTTGAAACAAACATACACTTTTTCAGAGAGTACATTTTATCAGAGAGCCCTGTATTTAAGCTGAAGTGAGTTTTTCTTTTCCTGGCAGTTGTTGAAGGTCATGTAAACATTAGATCAGGGACATTTGAGTAGTTTCATTATAATTTCAAAAGAGTAACCTCAGTTCTTTGACAATAAATGGCTTTGTATAAACCACTAAGATTTTTGTATTATCATTCATATTCTATGAAAAACGGCCAAAAGATTAAAAGGGTATGTAAACTTTAAGCTTTTGGCCACAACTGTATTGGTTACAACGATTTGTTCAGATGGGATTTTGGATATCCCATGATTTTGTGAAACCTTGTTTTTGGCGTTCAAAACCTTCAAAATATGGCTGTAGGTGCTACTAAAGTGGAGAGTGAAATAAAAATGCATTTTGAAAAAGTGGCCAGTTACAATTTTCTGTGTTATTCTATGCAGAAATGTTGTACCAGTGCAATAATTTAACATCTAATTGTGAATATTTGGGAATTAATTCATTTCCAGGCGAAAGTTTAGATGTTAAGAGATTGACCTGGCCCAATATGTCAAAACATTTGGCTGTAGTGTAGGTATTCTGTTTCTCATTCCCTCGGGTGCTTCATGCCAACTGTGAACCCTGACCAAGACAGTTTTCACTCATAACTGTCTTTTCTATGCATAGACATCCTTATAAGTTGTAAAATAATGTGGCCCGAAAGAATCCTGATAATCCACAAGTAAACATGACACATCCGCTAAAAATCTACGGCACCTACGTATAGTGTTTTTCGTTCGGCCAATGCTGCTGCTGCTGCTGCTGCCGCCCGAGCCCTTGTCAGTGGCTTGTTGTAAAAGCTGACCAGATGTGTCCGAGGGTTTGGATGTCTCCTAGCAACAGGAGCTGCGGGGCCAACCTGGTGTGGCTGAAGGTGCACGTCCGGCTCAATACACTGTAAATAAAGTCAAGGAAGTTGCCGAGGAGCGGACAGTGTTGGGTAAATCTACATGCCTGCGCTACCTCAAGACAGGCTTGGTCCTCCTGGCGGCCATTCATCAGGTTGTTAGCCGCGCTCGGGCTTATCTTATCAGTCAATCGGAAAAAGCGTCCAGGAAATGAGACGCACAACAGTGATACTTGCAACAATACTCATCTTTCAAGACGCGCGGGCTCGATTACCATACTGTAGCGCCGAGACGGGAGCCGTATAGAACGCACGGCGCCGCTGTGAGCCGGATAAATTGAATTGCTGACTTGATGCACGCTCAGTCATTAGTCGCAGCCATATAGGGAAAGTAAACACCAGGGGAGGAAACAAGTGTTGTTTTATTTGGTGTAAGCGCCGCAAAACAGGAAGTGCTAAACTTTCAGCGGCCCAGACGGAAATCTGCATTTTTCTTGTGTTTGTTTGGTCACATTTCAGTCGGTGCCTGCTGCTTCTGTGCGGAGGGAGAAGAACTATATAAAGACAGCAATGAGACGCAGGCTGAGGAGGAGATGGAGAGCTGGCTGAGTGGACTTCATCCCCGGGGATCACTTACTGCGCACAGGCACACAACTGCAGGACAGAGCGCAACAAGGGTTCATTGGCCAAAATCTCTGCTCTGTACACAATACAGACCCTCCAAGCAATATTCCTTTAAGCACTGGCCCGTGGAGACAGGAGCGCTTTGACTGAAGAGGGAAGGGGATGGAGGACGGATAAGAAAATAAGGGATAGAGTGGGAGCGAGGGATCAGGAGGAAGCAGAGGAAGCAGGGGAAGGAGGAGGAGTGTCCACCTGGCCCGCGTCCAGGGGAATTAAACAGTCTGTTTACGGCTCTCAGCGCCTCGCCAGCGCCATGTTAGCCTAATGGCATGGACATGAAGCCAATTGATTTGTGGACCAATAGACCTGTCCCAGCGCACCGGCAGATTACCTAGATCACTGGCTCGGCATTGAGTAGACATCGCTTCTCGCCGGTGCCCCACAGGCTGCTCCGGTGTGTGCGGGTGTGCGCGCATATGTGAGCACGTGTGGATTACCGGGAGCGGAACGGTGAGTGGGAGAGCTCATGCTGTCAGGTGAAAAAACTTTACAGGATAGTTTCATCACTCTCTCCTCATTGATTAGCTTCCCCTAAGGCCATATAGGCTTGTTAAGGAGGAATATGATTATATAGGAACATGCTTGTGCCGTAAACCTCAAATGTACATAACGTTTACCGCATCGTAGTATACAACTCAATAGAATTCCTTGTCCAGGCTTGAAGGTGACATTTCAGAGCTATCATTCTGGGACAATATGAGGGACATGTAGGTAGGGTTGGGTACCGTTAAACGATACCAGTCTGGTATCAGTATTGAAAAATAAATTGGTACCAAAAAAATATTTTTCTTTAGGAAGCAAATTTTGATGCCTGGTGGGTGTAAAGAAAGTGACTTCGGTGTTTCAATGATCAAAACTAGGGTTGGGCGATATGGACCTCAGCATGTATCACGATATTTGTTGGTGTCAATCACGATATGACGATACGAAATGATAATTTCAACGGAGCCTTGTATAAAAAGAGATAAAACATAAACCCATATAATAAAATACACTTGCCTCAAATTGACAAGGGCATTCACTGATTTATTGGTGTGGTTAATGTGTCAGTTTATTTTAGACCTTATTTGGTGAATTCTGGTGTGTTTTAACTGGACCAGTTTGCAGCAATAGTTCTGCCAGTATTATAATGCAGCCATTTAACAGAAAAATAAGCTACTTAAGTTTAATGCAAATGTCATTTTGGATCAAGCGATTTTCATTTTTATTATATATCAGATTTTTTTGGGGCCCCCTGTATCCAAGGGGCACCAACCTGAGCCCCAGTCTGCAAAATGGTAACACCGCCCCTGCTGCTCACAGCGCAGCGCAAGCCAAAGACATCGCCTCTCACTGACACAGAGCGTGCGGTTGTAAAACTTATCAGAGCGTCAG
>OMNZ01025721.1:0-11176 GCA_900303255.1 Lesueurigobius sanzi | reverse complement strand
TGAGACAAAATGTTCATTTCGTCTCATGCCTCAACAAATCTGAAAGTAAAAATATACAACATAAATATATAATCGAATCGAATTGCAAACTCAATTTCAGTCTGAAAAATCGCAATTAGGTTTTTGTCAAAATCGTGCAGCCCTAAGCGAAACGTCCACCACTTCAACTACAGAGTACAGATGAAGACTGAAGAATCTTTGTCGACGATAGACAACTATACGACTGAGAACTTATACACGTAGTGCACTTGCAACAAAAAGTACCAAGGTATTTGCTGCCAGTATTACTCTGAGTCTATGACATGATTAGAAGCTCCAAAAAGCTTAGCATGATTTGACCCTTCAAGGTGCTCCCATACCCACAGTACCGCCTCCTCTGTGGACACCCGTAAGTCTCTCCACACTCCTGCCCCGATACGACTCTTACCCCCCCCCCCATCTGTCACCGCTGTCAGCCCCGATGGCAGCGATAGCACCGGAGCTCCGCGAGCAGCACGCAGCGCCCACCCTCGTCGATCCACGCCACTCTTCACCGCTGCCCGGCGCTCACAGCAGATAGCGGCTTGTACAGGCAGTGTGTCACGGCGCAGTAGAAGTTTCCTCAGCCGATAAATTCTGAGGAGGTAACGCGGGGTTAGGGGGATGATAGAGAGGGGAGCAATGACAAGATTTCAGAGGTTTCCTTGGGCCTTGGATTCTCCTGGGACGAGAGCGGACAGTGCTGTAGGTTGTTTTCACGTGACATCGCAATATTGTAAAGAGCCTGGTCCAACCTTGAGGTGGGGGGTGAAGTGAAGTGAAGCGCTTTATTTGTCATTATACAATGTACAACGAAATTACATAGATCAGATGGAGGGTAGGTCCTGAGCCGCTGCAACTCCGTCCGCCGCCATTGTGGACCAACCTGACCAGCAATATCTACGAAGTCCTCCGAGGTAGCCATGTTTGTTTATCTACGAAGTCCTCCGAGGTAGCCATGTTTGTTTATCTACGAAGTCCTCCGAGGTAGCCATGTTTGTTTATCTACGAAGTCTTGCGAGGTAGCCATGTTTGTTTATCTACGAAGTCTTGCGAGGTAGCCATGTTTGTTTATCTACGAAGTCTTGCAAGGTAGCCATGTTTGTTTATCTACGAAGTCTTGTGAAGTAGCCATGTTTGTTTATCCTTTGATCCATTTTTTATAGTGAATCCTCGTCCTCACAGTAAATCCTCCTCGTCCTCACAGTAAATCCTCCTCGTCCTCACAGTAAATCCTCCTCGTCCTCACAGTAAATCCTCCTCGTCCTCACAGTAAATCCTCCTCGTCCTCACAGTAAATCCTCCTCGGCCTCACAGTAAATCCTCCTCGTCCTCACAGTAAATCCTCCTCGTCCTCACAGTAAAATCCTCCTCGTCCTCACAGAAAAATCCTCCTCGTCCTCACAGTAAATCCTCCTCGGCCTCTCCTCTCTGTTAGCTCCTCTCTGTTAGCTCCTCTCTAATATATTACTACAAAGAGCATCTGTTCAAGTTAAAATTTTGCCTTGTTTTTTGGGGTTTGAAACTCAATAAATCAGGCTAGGAATTAAATATTGTAAAAATCCCTCTGAACAAACCTTCAAAATAGTCGTAGTAGTAAGTACAACAATGGAAAGTTAGATGGCTGTAGGTGCTACTAAAGTGGAGATGTTGTTGCAAGTAAAATGTATTTTGAGAAAATTGTCTTTAAATTTACAATTTTCATTATAAATCTATGGTGAAATATTGTGCAATAACTGCCCAAAAACTGAAACTTGAAAGTACCGTATTTTCCGGCCTATTGAGCGCACCTGAATATAATCCACACCATCCAAATTTAAAAAGAAAAAAGTTCATATACAGACCACATCTGTGTATAAGCCGCAGGTGTCCACGTTGCGTACTAGAGATCTGCCCGCTCCCGACAGTCCCTCGCCGCTGGCGCCGACAGTTTTCCTCCCCGAGGGATTCCATCAGGTCCTCTCCTCTGTCCTCACCACACACACACACAAACACAGTGCGCACAGCTGACTACTATACTACTACATGTCTCTCGCATTACTCTGGTTGGGGTAGGCCAAATAAAATCCTGGCATTCCATGCTTTACAGCATGGAACAGCCAGGCATTTCACCCCAGAGGGTAAACACATGCTTTTTCTTAGCCGGTAAACATCTTTAAATAAGCTTCACCGTTGTATAGATCGCAGTGTTCAAAGTGTGTGAAAAAAGTAGCGGCTTGTAGGCCAGAAATTACGGTATTGACTTTTGCCTGTAGTGTCTCTCCTTAACTGAAAATTATCCTTTGTTTATGGAATATTTAAGTTAAAATTGAGGAAATGGTGATAATGAGCTCTTTGCATTCAGTAAAATATGAACCTTAATATTGAATCCAGTGGCTGCTGAAAAAAATCATGTTCTCTGATTCTGTTCAGAAATGAGTTTAGTTTAGCATAATTTATCCTGTATTCTCTGTTTGTTTCTAACATTAGTAATAGTTTCATCCATTCATCCATTTTCTTCTGCTTAACCGTTGGCTGGTCGCGGCCGGCTCACACTGCACCAGTCCCTTATGGCTCCTCCTGCAGGTGGTGGGTCCACAGGAGGACGGCCTCACGACACTCCTGGGCGAGGTAACTGGTCCTGATGGTCTCATCATAAGGGGCTTCTGGACCACTCTTGTTCTGACCCGTCACCTAGGACCTGTTTGCCATGGGAGACCAGGAGCCAGGAGCATAATGCCCCAGACAACATAGCTAGGATGTGTGCTCAAACCCCTCCACCACGATAAGGTGGCGGCTCGAGGAGAAGAAGAAGAGCTTTATTTATATAGCTTTACATGAGATGATTTTTTGCGTTCACTCCAGTGGTAACCAGCTGCCCCTTGCGGCAGACCGACAGAGGTGTGGCTGCACACATCATGCGCCAATGGACCCTCCGATCACCACCATTCACTCACCCAGACATCATTCATCCTTGCCTATTGTACATGTTTTTGGTGGTAGGGGAAACCGGAGCACCCGGAGGAAATCTACGCAGACAAGGGGAGAACATGCAAACTCCACACAGAAAGGTCCCATCCTGGCTAACCACTGCGCTACCGTGCCGCCCGAGCAGGAGGGGGTAATAATTTCAACAGCTTAAAAATGCATATAATGAGAGGTTTATTAATGACGGATAAAAATAGATGAAGACAGAATTTAGAAGACAGACTTTATCCCTCGCGAAACCACTGCACAAATCAGATGTTAGTAATTATGTTTATTATGACAAGAAAGAAAAAAAGTGCTGTTTTCATCCAATATTGGCTGCCTTTATTAGTTCAGCGTGCATTATTTATGTTTTGGCTGCCTCTTCTGTTCATGCGGGGTTGCCAAAGTGAGCCTCATTTTACACGACGAGGCGCATAGCATGTCTGGAATTGGCAATGTCGGAGACGTGTTTTGCCACAACTGCAATTTTAGGGCAACGCCTAATCCGTAGCACATCTGTCATACCGATCCGTCTGACGCCAAATGCAATAGACTAATGATTTTGAAGTAATTCATTTAGGTATTTTGCACTGTCTGAGAAGTTCCTATTCTGTGCGTCGAGCATAGAAACTGGTAGGGCAATGCTTTATGAAAGAAATGCATTGGAGATTTTGGAATAGCCATTAAGCAGAGTAATTGGTGGGATGAGTAAGCAAGGCAAACTAAACTCAGCTCAACGCCTCGACCAGAATAGCTCCCAAAAACATCACATGCCCAAACAATATAATTTCTTCTGTGAGGGACGGAGAGGCGTGACAGAGGAAGGAATGATAGTCGCTCTGGAAATGGAAAAATGGCAGAGGGCTGAGAAGGGGGTAAAGGGGACTTGTTGGGTGAGCAGGTGCAGAATAGCAAAGCATAATGGGTAATACCAGCTCGGGGAATGGTTCAAATCCCCCTTTTATCCCCTCGCTGAGCTCTGACCCCCGTGGGCGAGTGGGGACCGGAAGAGCGCACGCCAGCGATCCCTCAACGCCATCAAGTGCAGAAATGAGGGGTGAACAGAGGGGAAGAGGCATGAAAAAGCGTATATATATATATGAAAGGGAAGGGGAGCTCGAGCAGGTGGAGGTTAAAAAGGGACCTTGGACTGGAACGAATTGGAGACACAATCAGTTGAAGAATGTTCAAACCCATATGGCAGGAAGGGTCCATCGGAAGGCGAAATTGGAGCGAGCCTTGCCCATATGTGACCTCGTCGTCTGGACTGATTGGGCGGCAGATTGGACTGTCCTTTTTATGTTTACCTTCCCGCCGAGTTTTTCCAAGACTTATTTCAAAACATCATCTTATATCATAACCTCAGTGCCTTTTTTTTCACAAGTTCTTTTCCAACTTCTGGACTTGGAGTGGACCTTTTCTCTTCTGTTTTACTGCGAGTTCAGTCAGTTTTGTCTGCTGGCTAAATGTGAAGGACTAAATGCCTCATAGTTTGTTGCACTGAGTTTGAGGGCTTTTTGGCTAAATGCACAAATGTACCATTATCTATTTTTTGCATTGACCTTTTTGTGACATGAACTCATCATTACCAGAGGTCGGTGGAGAAGCAAAAACTGCCTCTATTGTATGTTAAAGTAGAACTGTAATGAGCAATAGCAGTGAATACTCATACACACAATTACCCACATTATTGGTCATAACAGTATAGGTGTTGATGGGTACAGTAAGTATGCATAACTATCAACACAATAGCTAAGTAAAGAATAAAAACATGCTTTTCCACACAGTCTTTGCATTTCCAATGTTGCTGTTAATTTAAAATAAAAGTGTTAATAAAACAATACAAAACCAAAATGCTGATGCATTGGTATACACTGAAAAAGGCCATCTTGAAGTGTGTAAATGTATATTTCTCATTGATTTGAGTAGGTAAATAAAATAAATTGCCAGTGGACCAAATATTTTCACACTCAAATTAAGAAAAATCAGCTCATTGCGCTTAAAATGTAATAATAAATCTCAGTTTTCAAGATTTTGCAGTGTATTCTCTTAAACTAAACTGTGTTATTAAGGCCTACTTAAGAACATTTCAGCATTCACAACATTTGTTCTTGAAAGGGTTTGTCTGGAAGAACAAATCCTAAGAACAGTCAGGACTCGTAAGCACAAAAACTGCTGTTTTAGAATATTATCACAGTCAAAATGGACCGTGGTGTTCTTTGTGTCACGTTCATGAATTCTTTAAGAAGAGTTTTTTCTTCGTTAGAACGCTTCCAGAATCAGACCAAAGATTTTCCAGAAACTTCTTAAAGTTGTACTCAAGACGTTTTATTACCTGGCTAATTCTTAGTAATAATCATTTTGCGTTGTAACTTCTCTCTTTGCAGGCACTTCTTGTTCAAGACGTCATCAGGGACCACGCCCCTCTTCAGCAGTTCGTCCCCCGGTTACCCCCTGACCTCTGGCACCGTGTACTCGCCGCCCCCTCGCCTGTTACCCAGAAACACCTTCTCTCGATCGGCGTTCAAACTAAAGAAACCCTCCAAGTACTGCAGCTGGAAATGCGCCGCGGTTTCGGCCATCGCTGCCGCCGCCCTCCTGGCCATCTTACTGTCCTACTTCATCGGTGAGTGAACACGCGCTTTTTAATGGCTTATTCTCTGGTTTCTCACATGGTATTCTGAAGTAGAGGATCATTTTCCATACACAAGGGCTTGGGAGCTTAAGTAATAGTTCTGGGAAGATACATTTACTCATTTTTTCTACTTTTTCAACATAATCTCTGAAGGATCTTTTGAATAAACAAAAATAAACTACTTGCACTTCAAAGCGGATGGTGCAAATGAATATCTTGTGAACCATCTTGACACGCTGGATTTGACAAAGAGGAGCGTACAAGATGAGAATGCCCTGAGATTAAGTGGGAACTCACAGTGCCACATGTTCATATTATCTAAATGAATGTGCACTGTTTGACCAGAAGCTATTGTCCCGTTGAGGAGACTGTACAACGTCAAAATACAGCCAGACCCACAATGCATAAAACATACTAAATATGTATTCATCCACAACCACAGCGCAAAAAAAACTGTGAAGCTAACGGCCAGCTACATTACACATGCATATTCCGCGAGCGTCGCCACCGTGTTGCACTGTGACAGTCTCACACTGAGACCGGGCCTCGGCTCTGCATAGTAAACAGCCAGTCAGACTCATAGGAAGACACATAAAACAGTGTTTATGGGCTGTTTCCATGAGCAGGTATCCGTCAGGAGACAATCTAAACACAGCCAGCGGGGGACTGTGTGTTTCTTACTGATCCAAAAACCAGAGCAGTGATTGTTGTACTTACAGCAGTGGCAGCGACTCAGAGAAGCACACTTTACCAACTCCTATAGGAGAGAGAAGGCACTTTTGCTGGGATAAGTTGCGCATAGGAGTGACATGATGTTAAGCCGCAATTGTTAGGCAAATAGATGCATTTTCTTTTTGTTCTGGACACGTCAAATGCAATCTTGGAACATTCAGGGAGAGTATAGTAAGGCAAAAGTAGTAAACACTAGGGGTGGAACCTCTGGGTACCATACGATACGATACACGATACATGGCTCACGATTTATTGCACATAATAACATCACTATTTTTAATACTTTTTCAACATTCTTTCTTCATAAACAACTACACGCTACATATTTGTTTATGATTTATATTTGTTTTCATATGCATTGTTCATTTTTTTTCTTAAATAGTGACAGATTTCTTTATTTAAGGGTCCCCATTAGTCTTTACCAAAGTTGAGACTATTCTTCCTGGGGTCCAAGATCACCTCATTTACATTTAAATAGCAAGCAAGCAAAATGTATTTATACCTCACCTTTCACAGACAGGGGAAGTCACAAAGTGCTTCACAAAGATAAAATAAACACACAAGTACTACACAGGCTAACGAAAAAATTAACCACAAGTTAATGTTACTTATAAGTATAAACTCTATTATTAAAAGTTAGTTATTTGTGTGACAGTGTTTGGCGCAAGTTCTTAAAATGGGAAGTGCTGCCCTCTGCCGTCCTGACTGTGTTATTGACCTCTATTCACTGTGGAAGCAGTGGAGCACGGCAGCTTCATTAATATTCATGGTGTTGATAATTATATGCATGACGTCATCAAAAGTATCGATATTAGCATAAAAAGTATCGTATCGTGCCACAAAACATCGCGATATATCGGAAAATCGATATATTGCCACACCCCTAGTAAGCACATTAGGGCCAGACCGACATTGGTATTACAGCCTGAAAATGTGTAGTCAATATATTTTGGTGACCCTTGTTGTTTTAGGATGCCTGTGATACTGCAATTGAATGCAACAGTGGCAGACGAGATTGATGAGATTGATACGATTGATCGGCCAAATGCATAGAGTCATGAACAACTGGATTTAAAGCTAAAGAAGTCCCTTTCTTTACTTCGTTATATGTTGACAAATCATCTCAGCTACTAACTCTACAGGGTGAACCTAAGTTGCAAAGTTTCACAAGCCTTTAGTCATTTTTGTTATGTAAAAGAATATAAAATAAGATAGGTAAGTTCTTTATTGATCTCATAGTGGAGAAATGTACTTGTTACAACAACTCTTAAGACAGGATCACACAGGGGGGTGCATGTAAAAGTCAGGATGTTCACAGAATGTTCGCATCTATCAATAAGAACTGTATAGACATCTCTTATATACAGTACACTGAATAAGAAAATAAGATAAACTCTAGCGGAAGAATATAGTCGGGGGTATAATAGAGATGCAGGTGACTGTCTGTATGAAAACACTCAAGTTGCTATGGTCACACAACTTTGCCTGTGTGTCCACAGAGGAGGTTTAAAAAGTCTCAGGAATGGCGTTGATAGCTGGGAAAACTTAGACAAGGCATGTTGGTAAGTGCACGAGGCTTCTGTGAGACAACGTTATGACAAAGGAAACTGGTAAAGTGAGGGAACATTTCAAAAGTAAGATGACTCTGGACACACACTTGGAGTTTTTAGAGTCCACAAAGAAATAAAAATAATGGCAGAACCGGAGGTGTCCTTGGTACCGCTGTGCGAGCGATGGAAGATTCTCTCACAAGTATCTTCTTAAGCTGCAAGCCTGATCAGAAAGTTTTCCATCCATTCTTGTGTTTCGTTTTTTATCTACTCCTTTTTCTGTGGCGAGCTTGAACTGCAATTATACAATGATTTCTGTGGCCAATGAAATTTGTTTCGTGTGAGTGTGTTGCTTGAATCAAAGAATTTGAGAATGGATGATTGCCAGTATGCAGCGCTTCACAATATGAGAAAAGATACATTGAAAGGTTTCACAGACTACGAATTTTCTTCGGTGTACTCGTGCAAAATGAAACATAAACTTTGCTAATGACAAATAATTAACAATAAACTATGGAAAATAAAAAGAATATATAGCAATTATAAAACTATAAGGCATGCATAAAAATAGAATAAGACAATCCGACAATTTCGAACAAAGTAAGATAAACAAAATTACTTTACATAATAAACTTAATGGTGCATTGTAGAACTTTTTTATGCAGAAAAAAAATGACATTAGTCATTTCTGGTAAGTCTTCTTTGCTAATGGAATAATCTTCATGGCAACGCAGTGAAAACCTACCAGAAACCCTATTAAACAATGATCCTGGTGCGTCATAGATGCCGCTGTGATGAAAACTGGGTCACTTAAAGGTCATACAAATATCAAGTTTGTTGGGGGGTTTTTGTGTTTTTTTTTTTTTTTTCATAAAATCGTTCCACAATTCACTTTTAGGACCAAATTTAGGACAAAAAAAAAAAGCTAAAATGGAAGTAATTTAGGAAATTAGTGAGTAAAACTGAAATTGTGCACATTCCCCTAGTTGTTCTGCTGCTGTGGTCAAAAAGTTGCCTCTCTCAGTCAGATGGAAGACCTCCTTACGGCCAAAGCAGCCGGACCAATGAAACAGAACAGTTTGGCCCAAACTCAAAAGGATCTTAAAACAGTTATGGTGCAGTAGTCACAGCAATTGCCGTCACTGAGAGGAGAGCACTTTGTACCGACTCCTCGGGAAGCGGCTGCGGAGAGCATCTTTGTGGCCAGCCGAGTACGTGGGAGGGTGAGCGCGGGGGCGTGTGGATTTTTAGTCCTTCTTGACCTCAATTGGTGGACAAGAACGTGCAATCCCCCAGTGAGCTGAAGCAGGAGCGGGTGAGACAATAGAGAGGGGGAAAATAACAGGTATAGTGAGAGTGTTAATGTGGATAAGGAGGCAGATGTGTCACTGAGCTCTTGATTGGCCCCGTTTACCCCAGAGACCCAGTCAACAGATGGGGGGGGTCTTATAAAAACAGTGGCATCAGCAGAAAGGACAAGCCCCATATCACCTCTACATACATTATTAATGTAATTTTTCATTATTTTGCTGCCGTAGATGGGCGGGCCGGGACACTTTGGTGATATATGGGGATGGATCTGTCAGAATGTGCAGCCAAGTGTCACTAGAGCGATGCAATATTAGGTGGCGGAAAAACAACAATATTTTGAATAATATTGCAATACAGCTGGGGATAATTTGGATTTTCTTTTTAAATTAAGCGAAAACACTGTTACACTAGTAATATTAACATAAATCTGAGAATTCATCAAAGGTAAACTTTGACCAAATTGTTACATTTTGGTAATTTCATGTTTGAAACGATCTGGACAATATAAATTTTAGTTTTGAGAAGTTATAAGAAAACTAGTTAGACTTCTAAACTCTAAAGTGTGTAGCTCCATTTCCATTGGAAAAACAATGCTTAATGTCATAGTAGTTGGACCTCATTTTAAGGGCCTTGAACATGCTGCATTGACTCTTCCGCACTCGAAACGACAGCACACTCTCCGATATACGTCATACAGAGAAGTCCATCTTCGGGTCCAGACACGCTCATCAAACTTTTTCCTGTCTATGTCAAACTCCCTATACATTTTGGCATGTTTTCCGGTAGCTAAAATTTTCAGAAGTTGAAGTAGTTTATTTATTTATTTGAGCAATCGGGTTATCAAGAAAAAAAAATAGCAACACAATGCACCGACCCCTGACTTCCTACAATTTTCTGTGACTAGGTAGCACAGTGGTTAGCGCTCGTGCTTCACAGCTAGAAGGTCCAGGACGGGGCCTTTCTAAAAACATGTACAATAGATCAGGATGAATGAGAGTGTGTTTGTGTGTACGAGTGTGGGACAACGGATGCAAATTAGCCCAAGGCTACAATCCGGGGTGGTGTGTTTACATGCATGGTTCTCATGTGTGTTCATTAACATGCACTGTCCCAATCAAATAACCAAAACTAAATACTGTTAACATTTAGTAAGATTACTACATATAGAATACATATAGAATACATACTGTATATTATTTACACACATTCATACCCTATACATACGTAAAGCACTTTTATATGCAGTATAATACAGGACCTTAATTTTAATTCATTTTCTGCTGCAATTTATGATTATGCAGCCCTTAAGGACTCTGCTGCATTTACTATAGTTGAGTCTGTCATATTCCTGTCATGTGCCCCCATGCTGCTTATTCATATGCATACAAGTCTATATGGGCGAACTCTAGTGGAGCCTTCACGTGGAGTGCCCTTGAGATTCCAGTGTGTCCTCCGCCGCAGATCAAGGCCCCTTTCGCTCCGGGCCATGTGCGCACATCCATCCCCCTCTCGGGCCTCGGTCACACCGCGGCGGACGGCCACAGATGGAGCAGGAGAGTGGGCAGAGGGAAAGAGAAAAAAAAACGACAAAGTTCACAACAAGCTCCACGCATATCTGTAGGCACCGCAGGGCAGAAACGCAACAACAAAACCAGATATGACTTTTATACAAACGATAAGCTTCAAAGAGGATGTGCTGCAAATGATATGGGCCGTAAAATTAAACAGGTTTTTTGAACACATAGGAGAGGAAATTGTGTTGCTGTAGGGCTGGGAAACTGTTTAAATAATACAGAGGACTGACAAATACAAAAGTATTGCATAGAACAGTGTTTCCCAACCAGCGGTACGGGGACCCTTGGGCGCACGCGAGAGCTTAGAAGGGGGTACTTGGAATAATTTCAGATACCAAATAAGATAAAATTGAATTGTATTTTTGATTATTATGTTCAAAGAAAAGCTATTTAAAACGTTTAACTAT
>OMNZ01025705.1:11235-25819 GCA_900303255.1 Lesueurigobius sanzi | reverse complement strand
ACTACCAACATGGACAAGACCAAAGAGCTGTCAAAAGACACCAGAGACAAAATTGTAGACAGATGCTACTAAATTAGAATCATGAGCAGAGTGATTATCTCTCACACAGTGGACATGCTTCTACCATGAACATTTCAGACCCCTCCATGATTTCTAAGTGGGAGAACTTGCAAAATAGCAGGGTGTTCAAATACTTACTTTCTTCACTGTAGGTATTTCTCAACACATTCAATTACTTGTATTAGGCATGTACAGAAAACCTTAGCCCACATGTTGCACTTGTCTGTAAACAAACACAGGAAAGGCAGTCCCGAAGAAAGTTACCTAATTCATGGAGCGTGATCTTTGATGTGTGATAATGGTTCATATACTGTTCATGGCATGGCAACAATAGCAGAATTATTAATTATTCCCAAATACTGCTCAATTATGTTTGTTAATAGTCAGCTGGTAGAAGAGAGCAAATCTGTGAACTACACTTTTGATGATTTTCCTAATGCTGTTTCATACCAATCTACTTATAGACTTACTTCTATAACATACAGATTATATAGACAAACATGCTGCGATAATGTATTTATGTTTGGATCTATCAAGCTTATGTCTACTTATTTTCTTATAGGTGAAAAGCTAAGGTTTAATTTGTAGTCTGCACATGCTACATTGAACTCAATACACCTTATTTTACCGCAAAGCTTCTTTATAACACTACCTTGCATACTACACTCCTGAGCTTGCATTGCTTTAACTAAGCCTGTCCCTTTATAGACTTTCCTAGATTCAAACAACTCGCATGGGCCGGCGAAGACTCTTACTCATAATAATTATACACATGCGAACTGCACACCGGGGGCTTCACTGTCACCTTCTACCCCGCAGCGGTGTTGATGGCGATGGGGTGCATGATCTACCCGGACGGCTGGGACTCGGAGGCGGTAAAGCGCATGTGTGGCCAGAGGACGGACAAGTACAGCCTGGGCAACTGCACCGTGCGCTGGGCCTACATCCTGGCCATCATCTGCATCCTGGACGCCCTGCTGCTGGCCCTCCTCTCCTTCACCCTGGGCAACAGGCAGGACAAGCTCCTGCCCGACGACTTCAAGATCGAGGGAGTGGAGGTGGAAGAGAAGTCTGGGTAGCGAGACACCCGGGATTGCTTGTGAGGAGACTTATTGTTGTAACTTTGACGGTGACGAAACAACTCTATGAGCGAGAAAGAGTTTTTGGTGGAAATATCAAAATAGAAAATGTGCAAATGTTTAACCTGATCATTATTTGGTAGTGATTGGATCCACAAACCTGTCATATCCATCTTTTGGTTGGCAGTACTTTCATTTGACTGAAATCGCGCACAAATTAACTGAACATTGGCACCACTTATGATCAAAATAATTTGGCTGTAGTTCATATGTGCTGAAAGAGAAGACATCGAACTCTGTGACATGTTTATGGATAAAAGCCCAGTAATTATATAGATAATAACCATAAACCAAGAACGAAAGTTGACAGTTATGTGCAATACAGGCTCTTTAGAATGTTGACGCCACCTATTCATGGATTTCATGACTTATTTCTGTTATGAAACGACCTTTGACCATTCAGATAGAACAGTGTGTTAGTATCTATAGTGCACAAACAAGGAAAGGCATCTGTTGTGAGCTATTTTCATCCTTCATGAATTAATCCCTCATTATATACCTATATTATGTATGTAAGAAAACAGAGATCACAGGACAAATGGATACAGATCTAAAAAAAATGTTTTGTAAGCAGAATCAGGGAATATGAATTTCATTGTGTTAAAACTTGTGTGTAAAACTCTCAAAGGATGACAATGGCTAGATTTGCAATCCTTCAAAATGAAGGACAGACATCAGTACTTTTCAGTTAATGTAATCTGTACTATAACAGTCAGGCGTGAAAAAGAGAAAATAAAGTACATTAACTGGAGTGGGAAATAGAAGTTACCATAGAATTCAAATACACCGAAATTAAGAGATTTGACGCACAGAAAGAGGACACTGAGGTTATTCTTGGAAAACCTCGGTTATACAGTCCTTGAGAAAGGGAATGTTTGCTTTGATGGCCACTGAATGACACACGCTTAAGCACACATCAGGTGCTTGTGCTGAGAGATTTGGAAAGACAACGCCAGGAGTTTGCATATACTTTCAAACTCTTAACCATACTGGCAGTCAAATGGAAGCATAACAAACACCGTCATGAAATCCCTTTGAAGAGAATGAAAGCGCAGTGTAAATGACCCGAGGGACTTCCAGTCACTGAAACTGCACACTAATCTGGTTAAGTTTCACAGAGGAGTGCTTTCTTCAGCGGGGGATATTGAGGATTGTGACAGACAGATTTTTAAGTAATCGCACTTTACCAAAGCTTTGTTTTTCTTCTTTTGCAGAAAGTGAATGAATATGAATGGGCCTTCAAACACTCCTTGGTGCCTTAAGTGCGTGACGAAGGAGCAGTGACATAAACGTCAACTAAATGCTTTGTAAATTATGTACATAAATACACAGTGTTATAATGAGAACACTCCTTTCGTACTTTGTTGTTTAAAAATATGCCTTTGCTTTTCTCATATTTTCCCCGTCAAACCAAAACAAATGCAGCACTAGTGCGTTGGTTCTCAAACTTGTCACGCCACCAAAGAAAAAACTGAGTCTGAGGGCCATTAAAGGTAAGGCAGGCCATACAAGGGCTGAACTAATCTGAACCGTGACGTCTAAACAAGGAGGCAAAATGCAATAGTAAAGAAATCTGGAATAAATATTGATCATCTTATGGGCAGAGAAAAACAATGCTCAAATTCATTCTTATTTTGTCGAGTCAGTTAAAGAAATAGGACATTTTTCATATCAGAGTACATTAGTTGAAATAGGATAACGTTTTGATCTCTAACCGGTTTGCGAAGTGCATGAAGTTATAGGTTCATTTAAACATTCTAAATCTAAGGATGTATAAACTGGATGTGGCATTTATTGAAAAACATTGACACCTTGGTTCCACCTACTCAGTTAATCATTCTTTCAGACAATCACCCAGTGTTTTTCCTTCAAACTGTAAACAGGCTGTAGTTACTCTGATTCACAAAGCTGGAGGACATCGTCAACTACAGGCCAATAAGTTTTGCCTATAATTTCCAAAGTTGCTGAGCAAATTGTCTTTGAACAGATGGTAACACATCTAAATTCAGTTTGTAGGCTACACCACCTACAGCTTGGCTTTCGGAGAGTACTCCACCAAAACCGCCACTCTATCTACACAGGCAACTAAAGGCGACTAAATAAATGTTTATAGAGGAGAGCTTGTTGGTGCGGTCTCCTTAGATTTACGTACGTAGTTGATCACAAAAGTCTTGATTCTTAACTTTCTAATGTATTTTCTGGTATATTTCTGGTAAAAGAAGAGAATTTGTCTAATGAAACCATTTCATATTTTCTTTATGTATTTTTGGGAGCCCATAAATACATGGGGTGGCTTCACCGGGGTACAGTCTGTAGTACAGCTTTCTGTCAATCACCTAACTTTTCTAACTTTTTTAGCTGGTCTATGATTTTCTTTTTGTAGCTGCTTGTTGGGTCTTTTTTCCTACCAGCTGATAAGGGCAGATGCACAGTAGTTATGAACACAGCAGACTATGAATCCAAAATACAAAACCTGCTTAGTGATGCAAACACCTATGCTACAAAAAGAAAATCATAGACCAGCTAAAAAAGTTAGAAAAGGAAGAGGTGATTGACAGAAAGCTGTACTACAGACTGTTCCCCGGTGGAGCCACCCCAGGTATTTATGGGCTCCCATAAATACATAAAGAAATGCCAACTTCGGGAGAGACATTTCATATTTTGTCAAGAAAAAGGGACATTGTTGAAAATATAATTCAAGTGAGACTGTAATAAAAGGACAATTTGTTATTGCATGGTATGAACATTTTATTGAATGTTTGTTGTACAAGTTGAGATCGCACACAGACTCTACTCTCTGCTATTGGACACCGATGTAATTTAGTTTGGACCTAAATAATTTCACATGTACATTGTTTATTTTTACACGCTCAATTCAGACACCAACCAGACCCCAGCGCTTCTCAAAGGTAAAAACATTATTGAACATACGGCCATACATACAACTCAAACATCGTCCATACTTATTAAAACACAGCTACTCAGCTAAATCCGCTTAGCTAAGGTCTTAGAAGATCTGTTAAAAACTGTACAGAACTGTCATGTACATGAAGGCAAACTCTTTGGTACACATATTTACACTTTATTTTCACCCTTTCCCTTATAGTAGGCTTCATAACACGGCGTCTTTCTATGTTCCTGAAGTGGGTATGAGAAAACCAGTCTCCCATGACGAAGAACTCTGAACTAATTACAAATGAAAGTCCATGCCAAAATAATTTTGAAATGCACAACTTCCAAATAGAGAACTGTAAGATACATTTTAATTTGCAGATTAAAAGCACAAAGTGTTGATACTAGATCTGCTTACAACAGTCAATTAGGAACTCAATTGAAATAAGAATTGTATTGTAGAACTGTACTAATAATGAAACAGTTTCAGCATTGGCACTTTTCAACTGTGCTCTATCAAAAATGATTAAATTTACCGTCAGCTTGAAATCACTATTGCTCAAGGGAGTGCTGAAGTGCTCACAAAGCTACAACTTGTTATCGGAGGCAAACAAGTAACGGTTCGCCCCAATGCCTTTTTGCAAAATAATTTAAAGGCGATCCAAACATTTCCAGGTCAGTAACGTGACTATTCAACTATTACAGTGTGGTGCCTTTCATCCAACAAGTGCATTTTAAGTTGAAATTATATTAGCATGGATGTATGTTCTAGCTTGACCACCAGCCACCTGTGTTCAGCCAAAATTATTTCACCTAGATTAAATCATCTCTGTAAAAATAAAGAGGACTGCCCCGTCTGTGGAAACTAGCACAGGCAGTACCACTGTTAGCCCAGTGTGCAACATCCTAAACCTACTTACAAATACAAAATGAATACCATACAGGTGTATATGCTAAAATAAGTTGTTTTTTTTTTAACAAAGGACACCGCACTGATGAAGATGTAGACAAAGTCATGGAGTCCTTTTTTATGGGATACAGAGGCTACATTATATTCTGGATTTGTTTCAGTTGGTAGTGCAGGAGTGTTAACAAAAACAAGGAAGAATAGTTAGCAGGACAGGAGGTTTGGTTAGCCGCGCCGGGCCGGTTTAAAGGAGCACAGCAGTTGACCACAAAGAAAATATAACCCATCGAATCCTGACGTCATCACGAAGGAAGAACAAATACAACGCAAACGTACACTGAGGCAATAGCTCAAGGACATCTCAAAATAACAACAAAAGAAATAAATATTGTCTGATATGCCCATAAATGGAAAAGTGATCTGTTGCAGTCTCTGGAGAGAAATGGGGGGTAAAGAGGAAGGGGAGGTGCAAAGGCTGGGTGCGTCCACTAGAGGGCGAGCCAGGGGTGGCGCAGGCACTCTGCTGCAGTGGCTCTCTTCTCGGGGATCAGCTCCAACATGGGCAGCAGGAAATCAGCGAAGGTCTCGGCCTCTTCACGCGGCCACTCGTATTTATCCATCAACACTTCCAACAAACCCCAGGGCTTCAGCTTCGTGATGTGTTTCAAATCTCCTGCAGAGACAACACACGTGTGAGGGAGGCTAAAGACAACAATGGGTTTATTTGGACCAAAATACAGTCTAAATTTATGTTTTTTGTGAAATCTAATTCAATTATGACAGAAAGTGTATCACATTACTGGGTATATATGAAGAGTAATTTTCGCTTTGTGGAGCTGTGTTTATCTATTAAATATGAAATCACTTGTTATTGATCAAATTGATTCATGCTACTTATACTGGTGTCACCTGTAGAGTATGGTAATAAAAACCTAAGACATTTTTGCAAAGAATTCTAAACGGAGATATCTGCTTTGGCAAATGAACTCTTCATATGTATTTATATGCTTTTATTCATCACAATGTATAAACTGTGTCACATACATTACTTTTTTCTGAATGGTGTTCATCTTGTCTTCTAGTTACTTTACTGTTTAGTTTCTTCCATATCAGTGTGTCATATATGTGTCACATACACTTTACCTCAAAATGTGTATTCAATTATACCAGAACTGCATAAAAAGCACATGTGTAAAGCACCTAAGAAATTAGGCATTTGGAAACATTTGTTGTTACCTTTCTTGGTGAAAAAGTCCTTGGAATATTTTCCAGTGAGTATGAGTTTGCGTGGAACTGCCCCCAGCAGCTCAATGATCAGTGCTATGTGGTCTGTACAGTGCAGAGAAGACAGACAGACAGACACAGACAGGTCAGACAGAGTCTGATCCCAGGCCTGGCCTGCTCTGGGGGACAGGGGAGGGCTGCACACAGGACCATCGAGCCATAAAGGTGCTCTCTAATATATGCCAGTTTTTCAGTGTCAGCCAAAAGTAAGTTCAATTAATAAAGTGTCTCATTAAAAGATTTTGAAAATATATAAGAGAAGTGAGCCAAGTCACACATCTCAGCCTATTATGAATGCAAGTATTTGGCTGTATATTTTTGTAATATAACTGACAATTTTAATGCAGGATCCTGTTTCTCGCTGCCATCCCGCTCCAAAACAGGCCACAGACCAAGGAGTGCATACCTCTCTTGTCGAAGTATTCCTGTGAGTATTTCCCACTCAGTGCATAGTGGCGAGGGACTTTACCCAGCAACTCTATCATGAGCGCAAGGTGGTCTGGAAATGAGGCACATTAAAAGGAAGAGGGCACAGGAGAGAGAGAGTAGATGGACAGACAGCACAAAGCAATGATGAACAATGAATTAGACACAATGGATGATGGCAGCCTAGAACAGCTAAAGGCAGCACATACGGGATGAAGTTTTTTTTCCAGATATACAAAAAAATACACATAAAAAGACTGTAATAAGCAACAAATGATGTCTGTAAAACAACCGCAGCCACTGAAGCCATAATCACGATCACTTGTCCAACAGACTGAGCTCATTCTCAAAACCAGTGAAATCATCTGAATGAAAATCTAGGCTGTATTCGCACCAGATCTGTTGCAATTATAAAGTACAAGAATGTTTGGAAAAAGCTCTTTGCAAAACGAGGAGTAATTAGAACAAACTCAAATTAGACACAAACAGCTGCCATGCAACTAATGACCAGACATCAAGAAGTGAGTTGATGAATGTGTAACAGCAATATGATGTGATGAGGGCAGTCACATTCAGTCACAAACCGCTCGCAAATCGAAGCAGGGTGAGAAATGATTGTAAAACCAAAATAAAGCAAAGATTGTAAAGTGAATTTTAGTTGAGATTAAGACAGTGATGGGCCCCATCTTCAGGTGAGTGTTTTTAACTTTTGTGATTTTAGTTGTTAAAGTGGAAATACACACAGGAATGCTATATACAAACAATATTATGCATTTGTTAGTTATCACTGTGATAAATGTAAATGTTACAAAATAAATAATTGTTAAACACAGGACGTAGGACCAGCATTGCACATCAAAATATATTGTTTAAAATGTTCATAAATTTAATTCAAATGACATCTCAATGATCATCAGGGGATTTTAGTTTGTATTATAAGTGATTTATAAGTGACAACGTGTTACCGAGCAGGTACTCGGTTTCATTTTTTTGAGTAACGAGTAACATAACGTGCTAGTTTTGCGTACTCAAGCAACCTACTTTTTCAACAAGGTAACTCCTTAGTTCAGGTCATCTCTGTCGGCCTCAGAGCAGCCGCTTGTGCCTGGGACCGAGGAGCTGACCTTTACTACATCAGAGTCTCGGTTATGTCGCCTCATTTGTTTCTCAAAATAGCGGAGCTTCTCTGAGCATTCGTTGACAATCTCTCTACAAAGACTAATGTGTTCATCTTTAGCTAAGACACTAACAATCCGCCATTTCATTGCTATTAAAGGATGTTAGCTTGTTGATGCCTCTTATTGTTCCTGTAGTTTGAGAAGCTGATTTATCACACCATTATTTCTGCATTTACTGATACCAAGCAGTTGTTTGTGTGGTTTAGCTTCTACAGCGGCTCGGTTTGTGAAATGGAGCATTCAGTGTCGGAAAACATAAACGCCAAATAAAGACTAAATATAGAGGTTTATTATTGGTAACGGAGGAGTACTCTAACGTGTTACTTTCATAATTAAGTCGTGCAGTAGTTACGTTTCCAAAGGAGAAACGAGATAACTTATCGAGTTACTTTTAAAAGTAACGCCACCCAACACTGTTGTGTGTGTTTTGTTAAAGTGGAGGTTTTGTTTAAAAGGTCTTTCCTGGCTACAGTCATTAAGACAATTTCTTAAGCTGTATTTGATTTTATTAAAAATGTAATAGACCCTTTCGCTGCTTGCATCAGTGACATCAGCTGGAGGCAGGAAGTGAGCGAGAGAAATAAGATTAAACTAAAACTTGTGATAATAAGTGTAAAACTATAACTAAAAAATGTCCTGTTGTGGCTTAAGGAGCAAGAACAAGAGGAATGACATTTGAGATGATAAAATAAGGTTTTATCTGATATATACAACAACAGTTAGACATTTGTTTATTGTTACTATGCCAACAGCTACAATGATAATAGATAGGAGTCTAGCTTTCCCCCTCCAGCTAAGCCTGGAATGTTTACACAACAATGAAAGGGTCTATTGAATTGACAACCATGATTGATCAATATGAGGGGATAAATTGTGATATTAGCCAGCCCCATTTGGAAGTTTCTGGTGAATTCTATAATGTTTTTTTGAGTTGCAACTATTCAGACAATAAAAATGTCTCAAATTAGAATTGGTCATGTCAACTGTGACACTTTCCACAACAATTTAATTTTGCTGAATTCATATACATGGTCAGTGAAGACCATGTCATTCGAAGAAAGCATTTCACAGTAGCACCATTCATGAGACGAAATGCAAAAATGCAACTACATACTGTAACGGAAATGTCATAGAAGTGCTAGATATAGGCTCACAAATACCTTCATCCCGAGAGTAATCTTCGCCAGATCGCGGTTCAAACAGATAATCTCCTGTGGCGAGTTCAAAAGCCTGAGACAAGACAGACAAATAAACACCATAATCACTGGAGTTCCACTGCCTTCATAAGAGAGATCTGCCTCCCAGCTCCCTCCATCACAGACTACACTCTAGAGCTTTACAGTAAAATATTACACTTCATAAAATGTGTGTTCTCTCTTGTTTTATTACTGTGCAGCACTTTTATCAACTGCAGTTGTTGTAAAGCACAATATAAATTGACACGGTTTAACACTGTACAAAGTTGGTATACGCTTGTCATGAGCTAATATTAGTCTGATATAGAATGAAGATGAATTATTTGTTAAAAATGTGTCTTTTTTACCCCTTCATATTAACTACTATTAAAAACTATCCTGATTTCAGTTTCACCTGAGTCACTGACCACAACAAGCATTGTATGCAATGTAATCTCACCTCATATTCGTTTCTAATGATTAGAACTGGAAATAATACAATAATAATCTACATAGCAGGCGAGTCATTTTTTATTCAAATATACTACTTGGCCAATATGACCCCAATACAGAAAACATTGTGTAGGTGCCCAAAATATGTTCTTTATTCTATAGGCACTGATAAAATGTCTCACCATGCAGGCTGTGCTCCAAATATCTGCCGGAGTGCTATATCCAGCCCCGATAAGCACCTCTAATGACCGGTACTGTCGA
Source organism: Lesueurigobius sanzi (assembly GCA_900303255.1). NCBI lineage: Eukaryota > Metazoa > Chordata > Actinopteri > Gobiiformes > Gobiidae > Lesueurigobius > Lesueurigobius sanzi. The sequence goes on along the minus strand of OMNZ01025705.1, from coordinate 16,044 downwards.
GTCTGGATGTCTTCAGTAAAGTGCTTGTGCTGAAAAAGAGACAAAGAAATGCACCTTTGAATTGTAAGGACATTGGTCACGACATAAATGATAGTGAACATGCCAATAGCCACTATCAGGAAATCCCAGACATCAACAGACAACTCACCACCCAGCAGGCGTTTCCCAAGTCAGCAATCTTGACCTTGATCTTGTCTGAGTTGAGTGGCTCAAGAGGGTTAACCAACAGGGATCCCGCTGGCAGCTTGCCTAAAACAGAGCCACGAGGAAGACAGACAAGCACCAGTTTAAGGAAGGATGAAAAATACACTACAGCTGCATTCATATAATGAACAATTATTCGATCGGTGTAACAACTGTCCATGTCTGATTTCAGCAAGAACGCTGAGAAGCATTTATAGAAAAAGGTACGACTATTTTAGCGACACAGACATCTTCATCTTGTTAACTGCGTTCTTCAGGCACTAAAAGTCAGACCACCTATCCGAACACTAACTTAACAAACCTAATTTTTGCTGATTTACCATTCACATTCACATCTAGTGATTTGTGTCTGCTGCACTGATACTGACCATTGATACTTTCCTGAGTCCTGTACAGTTGACAGTCAGGCCTGCCCTCGTCATCGTCGTGCCCATTGCTCTGCTGCAGTTGTCCCTCCTCCAGTGTCTCAGAGGGGTCTCTGCCCTCTTCACTGTGTGCCTTGGGGCTTTCACAGTTTAAATCCAGCTGCTTCAGTTCAAGACAGTCCAACCCATTGCACATGAGGTGCACAGGAGACTCGCACTGCGCCTCGTCTCCACTGGCACATTTCTCTGTCAGCTCTGTGTTACCATTGTGTTGGTCTTCACTCCTCCAGTGGCTCTGCTCCACTTCAGTGTGGCCATTACAGTTAACTTCTTGGAGGCTGTCTGGTAACGTCTTCAGTTGGTCTGCATTGACACTGCACTCTAGATAGATCAGAGAAGAAAACAGATGTTTTTTACATGTAATGGTTCAGAACATACTCAAATGGACAGTCCTTGTAAGTCTACGCACCACCCTCCTCTTCCTCTGCTCCTAGATCCTGAAATGACAGCTGTCTTAAGGGGGCACACACTCTGCCTTTGGGAGACTCTGGGTCCTCATATTCCTCATCTTCCTCCTCCTGCGGTTCAGTGGCCTTCTCCATCTCCTCCAAGTCCATAATGCACTTCTCCAGAAGCTCTGCCTTGCGCTTCTGCTTCTTTTTCAACTTTTTCTTCTTGTTTTTGGACATTTTTACAGCCTATAAAAATAAAAATTGTTTAGCATACCAATTCAAGTTCCCAAGATTCACAGTCACTATAAAATGCTAATTAAAACACGTAACCCACCTGTTTTGGTGCAGGTGCTGTGCTTACTGCGAAAACAAGGTAAGTAAGTACATCGTGGCAAATGAATATGGTACATTCAAATGTTCATGTTCATACTTGCTGAACCAGAGGGAGGAGGGGCCCCAGACCGCTGCCACTCTGTGGCTTCTGCAGCCAGCCTCCGAACATATGGCTCATCCACATTCATGAGGATGTTCTCTGGCTTTATGTCTGTGTGAATGATCTGGCATTTTGAGTGCAAATAGTCCAAGCCTTGTAGAACCTAAACAAAGTGCATGTACCGTTTTAAATGTGCACAATACAAACATAAAACAATAGAAACATTTAATTCAGAAACAACAATTTACACTTTTATTCATACATCATTTGTTTGAAAATAACAGTAACAGGCTTAAACACAAATTTTGTGATAAAGCATTTGCTGTACAGAGAAATCTGAGATAATAACATGTCGTTGTGCTGGAACAACTGAAGAAAGCGTCCAACAGTAAATAAGAAATGTTATTCAAGAATGCAGGTGCTGAGAACATCTGGTAAATTTTATAGCTCAAAACAATCATTAAGGTAAATATTAACTTGACATAATATTACACAACTTCATATTTTCAGTTCTATAAAAGCCTGCTCCTGCATGGAGTTCTGAAGCAGGCTGGTTCTCACACGCCGGCGCCCGGAGGACACCGGTCTCATGTTAACTACTGCCACCTCATGCTTCACAGCTGAACGACATGTTATTGACAGAAAAGGTGTGAATGGTGTCATATTACCTGTCGGATAATACTCTTCACACAGGGCAGGGGCAGCCCTTGATAATTAGACTTTATTATCCACTTTAATAAATGATGTCCCAAAACCTCAAAGACCATGCAAACATCTGGGGATCACAACTGTTAAGGTCATGACTGAATGAAAGACAAGCAGACGGTAGGCTTTTATATATGACTAGGCAAATTTAATAAAAAGGGAAGATGAAAAGAGTGCAAGCTCAACAATGTTAGGTAGTGTCTTATTACAGCTTCATCTCTCCCCGAGGTATTTGTGGATCTTAGACAGCTAAAGCCTGAGATTCGCACAAAAACAGCCTGAACGCACATCACCTGTTGTTTGTTCACTTGCTTTTCTGCGGCTAATCCGACACCCCACAAGCCTCCATACATGCATCACGTTCATGAGATTCATGAAGCAGAATCAAGCACTCTGCATGCATAATATAAAACTTAAAAAGGGTGAATATAGAGGCCAGGCAGGAAGATTGTTAGAGAAAAGGATACGAGTCCCATTAACGCCAGATATTTTGAAGTCATCAAGCAATTGCACAACTTTCTCCCGGTTTGGATCATCAGTGTCTGAGTTTCTCACCTAGACAGACAAACAGAAGAGTCTAATTATAGGAGAATACCAAACAATGATACAACAACAGACTTACAGATCTGAGTAGTTTGATCTCGTCCACTGCTGTTTCTGTGTACTGCTCTGCACTTTTGACTACCTTCATTGCAACAAACCTCTTTGCCCTGCAAACACACAGCAATCAACACTGCAGTGTCATATCTGAAGCACGTCAGAGTATGAAAGTATGTGTTGAAATGATGCTCTTACTGAGTGTCCCAGGCTAGCCACACGGTGGAGAAGTGCCCCCAGCCCAATTTACGAATGACATGATATTTTCCATTGTAAAGGTCTCCTACTTTCACGTGATGGTAGCCACCTACAAGAAGACCGAGAAATATAAATGTCAGGTTCAATAGTTTAAATAAAACATCTAATAATTTAAATTGATGAATAAATGAGGTGTTGGTCTACTCTCATTAAAATGAATAGGAACACACACAAAAACAGAGCTGACCTTTGCAGTAGTCGTTGGGGTCTTCCTGCTCCTCATCGTCAGACCCTAGAATCTCCTCTGGTTCCTCGGGCTCCTGTGGTGATGCCTCATGCTGCGGCGGCTGGTGGGCTCTGGGATTGGCTGGCTGCCTATTCGACAAAGACCGTGTGTGTTTTCAAAGTATTTCAGGTAAAGTGACCTTTGAAGTCCATCTATGAAATGTTCATACGACATTATCTACCTCATTCCAGACAGGAAAGCTCATCTGAGTTTTAATTCAAACTCCACCCAAACAGTGATAACAATTCTGTAAACAATACATCTGCCACAGGGCTGTGTTACTGTATGAGCTTTAGTTTTGAGACGATTTTGAATGTGACAGTAGTTCAACCAGTTAGACTTGTTCAAATGTATCAATCATGTGTTGTTCTAACAAACTGCTGCATTTACCATTCACAGTCACTTTTCTGAACAACAATTGTGAACCACTGCAAAAACACAACAGGCAAATACGCCTCGCTCTCATTTTTTTTCATTTTTCTTGCTGCATTTGATCTAGGCTTTGATAAGAAAAGTCATGATAAACTGCGTCAGTGCAAATAGCATTCATGTCAGAGCATATTTGTTGATGAGTAAGCTCTGGTGTGGAGCGTAGAGCTCTGGTGACTTCATTCACAGGTTCCACACAGGTTATTCTGGGCAGTGACGGTGAAAACAAACTGGTTTAGGAAGACACCAGTGACGATGGCTCTAGGACTGGAATCCATATTTTTACCGCCACTGTGATCTCAGTATATAATAGCCTAATTATACAGGATTTATATGGAGTCAAAATGCACAACGTCTGCCAAACGTAACTGCAGCCAAATACAGCATAAATTTATTTTGTAAGGAGAAGATTAAAACTACAAATCACTAGGCAAGCTGCATCTAATTAGACTCCATAGAAATAACTAGCTTTAAGGCTCACTCTTTTTCTCTTAAAGCCATCTCATTATTATTCACATCACAATGTTAATGACAATGCAGGACTTTGAAACAGAGCTTTGGATAATTTTAAGGTTGAGGTTATTTTACAATGGAACAGATATTCACACACACACACTAGTGAGTATCAAATATGGGAGCACAACAAATCACTGTAGGGCTGTGGTCTGCAATTAATCAAATTTCAATGTCAACTGTAATCAATCAAAATTTTTGTCAGGGGCTTTTTATTTGTCAGGTATATAGCCAAATCGGTGGCAGTCACAACGTATGGTTTCGCAGGTCTGGATCTACGGGGGTGCAAAAGACCCCTCATTTTCAAAAACGTTTGCACCATCAGTTTTAGTGGCATCACAGTGTATTTTAATGGAAAGGTCTTTATGCACCCTATGAAACACAAATGCACCCTCAGTCAGTTTGTTCTGCAGCCGGTCCTGTGGTTTCAGGGTTTGTAGTGAAATTTATTGAATTTTGTGCTGGGAGCATTCAATATTTATTTTCTGTCAGTAAATTTTATTCATATGTTCATGAAACATATTAGTAAAAGCTATTCATTTGTTTTTAATACGAAATCTGAAATAACACTGAAAATGAGGATTGATAAATTAGAGTCCCCCCCCCCCCCCCCCAAACCAAAACACC
>OMNZ01025705.1:0-11215 GCA_900303255.1 Lesueurigobius sanzi | reverse complement strand
GAAATCTGAAATAACACTGAAAATGAGGATTGATAAATTAGAGTCCCCCCCCCCCCCTTATCACATAAAAACTATTCTGGTGCAGTTCAAAGTTTCAAACCCAATACAATATAATCTTACAATCCAACTTTAGTTTGATTAAAGTAAAGTGTCTGTCCATTGATTCATTGTTTGAACACAGATCATGCATTGCAGTCAGTGTGATCAACATGAATTTGATGCAGTAATATAGCTGGAGACCATGGTCAACATAACAGACATCAAATTAAAAGATACAGAACTACACAAGGAGGCAAATTCTCCACGATAGTTTTTCCCACTCAAACACCATGCTTCACTGGGCTGATGTGGGCTACACCATTCTCTGCTTTTAAATATAGCACAGCCTGTTATGTAACGCTACGGAGGAAGAAGGCACAGAAGGCATGATTAGTGGATTGTTTAGGTGTGGACCCAAACAATCAATCTCAAAATGAAAGCTGCTCAGGTTGACAAGTGTCAGGTGGAAGCATCTGCCTAAAGTTTAGATTATATCACAGCTTAAGATTTATTGGTCCAAGGCTGATGGAAGCACATAGTTTACATTCTTCATTTACTACACACAAGGAAAATGACCAAGCAAGAGCATTAAATATAGTGCCAGCTTGAGTCCTTATATGAACTCTACATTACTGAGGTGCAACTTTAATATAAAAAACAATCAGAAGCAAAATGAATATCAGCGTTAGGCATCACCAGGTATGAACTATGATGAACAGTACACATCAGACAGTAAACATATAGATATGAAGCTTACAGTCAAAGTGCATATGACCAATTTTAATTTTGTAATTATGACTTACTGACGACTTACTGAATATCTGTGGAAAGTGTTCATCTTAGTTTTACTTAATTGAAGGGCAGATTTAAGAAGAAAAGCTAGGGGGAAGTTATTTTATCCAAACGTAAAAGACAGATAGAGCTCCACAGGATTCATCTGCAGCAGTTATGAATTGTTTACCTCTCCTCTGCCAATGTCATGCTGGTGCCCATGTCCAATAAGTAAGAGGAAGAGTAAACTGTGTAAAAATTGTAAAACCTGGGGAAACTAGGTAAACGTTTGAGCAAATATCTTTTAGGGAACATTTGTCATATGCACTTTAAAAGCATCTAAATTATCAAACACACATGCATTACATGAGACAAATAATATGTTTTTTTAATATTCAAAGCTGTACATATATTTGGTGACAACTCACTTCTTATTGGTCTTTTTACCCTTTGCCCTCTTCCTCCTCGCCTGGAGTGCCAGAACTAAAGATGGAGAAAGTGTATTGTTCAATATAACATTGAATATGTGGATGACCATGACATGCACATGAAACCATTTGAGAGAAACATTCAAGCAAACAAGATTTGATCAAACGAACCGTGTTTATCATCCAAACAACCTCTGTCACCCTCTTCCCAGCCTGTTAGCGTCTGTGACATCCCCAGGCAGCCACCTGAAGCCCACAGCCTCGCAATGATAAGCGGATCTAATATGGTTTGAGGATCCGTGCGTATTTAAAACACGACTCGTACAGTAGCAGTGTACGCTAATATCGCCCTCAGCTTAGGCAGGGTGAGGATGGAAAGAGCGAGAAAGCTAACTGCGGCTAGCTAATCCTGACATGTCCCAGTGAAGCTAAGGCTAACGTCTAGGGCTAACGTAGATCCAGATCAACAGTGCGTGACAGTCGCTCAATTAAAGCTCCATCTAAAGTCGCGCAGTGCTGACAAACTTCACACAACGTAATCTATTCTTGGAACCAAATGAAATGCTGCAATTACACGGATGACCCGATCATTACATTGTGAATATCATAATGCAGAGGTTTACCTTTTCTCTCCATGTTGGCTGGAGTCGTAGCCTAGCCGTTAGCTACAGCAGCACCACTGATCGAACGTTTGACGCATGCGCAGTGTGCAGTTTTGCTCAAACTGCGCTGCCCAATGATGTTGAGACCGTGCACTTGACAATATACCAAATTCAACAACTGCATTAATGCGATTATGCCTTGTGTTTATAATGTGCAGAATAAGGATTGGAGTTTCACATTATTTTGAATTAGGCATTATTTACAACTTTCTGCATCATTTAACTCAATTTTTTGCATTGATCTCCCCTTTATGAATAATTTCCAACATAATCGAGTCTTTTTTTGGATTAAAATCTCTGTTCATATAATTTATTTTATAGAATGATAATTGTAAAACTCAAGGATGTGAACAATAAAAGATTTTCTTTTGCATCCCTTTATTGGCTAGTACCATCTGCTGTACAATGTAAGAAACATAATCTGTGTAAATTACAAACAATCTGTAAATTACAAATATTCAGAACATAGAAGGTTCAATGTGTAAATGTGTTTAAATCAGACAGGACAGGAAACATACTCTTAAAAATACATCTTTATTGTTACAGAAAAGAACTAAAGATAGTATTCATTATCCCAGATTGAAAATACCCATTCAACAGTAGTTCATAAATACCACTTCAGAACAGTATAAATACATCTGATATCCTTCTTTTAAACATCTCTACTTTTCCATTAAATTGTATTACTTAAATGATACAGTCTCCTGCACAGCCCTTAAATTATACTAGAATTTTAAGTGATTATAACATAACCACAATATCTGAAAGTGTAACAAGTAGACTGTATTCTGCACTTTTTACAATGGGCTAGTAATAGTAATGCTAATAAATGGGAAGCAACTTCCCAAATATGGACTTGAACCACCTTACAAAAATATTTCTATGCAAGTTCATAGAAAAAACTAATGCAATAGTCATTCAGGTCATAGAGCTAATTTGGCAAAGAGAATGAGATTTGCATACAGACACAACACAAAGCTTATAACTTAAAATAAACAATTTCACAAAATAAAATTGCAGCTATAGGTCCAGAAGTTTCAGCATCTTATGTATTAGGTCACAGTGATTAAGATAATTAAAATCAGCTAAAATTCAGCCAATGACCAGAAGTATAAAATTATAGCAGTACCAGTCTGAAACCTCACCATAGTGGTTTATAAATAAGTGTTTCGGATATTTCCCACACTGGTACTGATCCCTTTACAAGAGCTTTCTCCAAGACATTGGCAGGCACTCGATCATCCTATCATTTAATATCTATGATGGCAGAAGTGTTTGAGAGTTTGCACAAAAACTCAAGATTGTACCACATTGTAGCGCATTTAAGTGTGGTTGTTGCAGTTATTCCATGTCGTCTTCACAGACGGGTGGCTCAAAACTTGACACCTCCTCATATGTTAATCCTGCGGACAGAGAACATGTTACCAGATAAAAGACAGCCGCAGCTCTCAGAGAAAGAAAAATTAATAATTTGGAGCTGTGTCACAAACCTAATATTAATGCCAAGAAAGCAAACCTGACAATAGATAACGGTTTACACACTACAAATAAATCCACTTTAAATTGTATGTTTGATGTTCATATAAAGAACCTTGATGAAAAGACCGTACTGAGCAAAATGTTTTACTTCACACTGTATGAACCTTTAAATAATCTAGATACAAGCAGTTTAATGTAACTTACGTTTCCACTCCTCAATGTCCAGCTCTCGGCTTTCAAAGCTCTGGTCGTAGGGCTCGGCCACCGGTTCGTCGTCAGGGTCGTGGTACTGACTGAAGTACGTATGAGCCAAGGCTTCAGCCGCCGTTATCCGCTGATCTGTGTCCAGGACCAGCATTTTCTCCAGAAGGTCCACAGCTTCAACAGATAGAAAACAAGGGAGATGTAGTCCAGTGAAACGCACAAGAAGGTTGAAAACAAAGTTTATTTATTCCGTGCAGCTGGTAATTATAAACACATCATCACTGTTAAGAAGTAGACTAGCACATGTATGGCCCATGCATAAACTAAAAGACAGTGTCATGTCATCTTATTGCAGAAAACAAACATTCATTACCGAGGGGGTTGGCACCAAGGAACACATCAGCAAAGTTCCTCTTGGGCATGATAGGCAAGGACATGACGTAGTTTCTGGCCTGAAAAACAAAATACAATGTGATGATGCAAACAAAAAGTGATTCATGTTCAGTGGAAACTGAATAATTCTGTTGAAGCCTTGGTATTTTCCCAAACTTGAACATTCACATGTTATTTACAATAACATTATGTCACTCCAAACACTGTCTTACAATGACCTGAAGTGGCCCCACCTCCTACATTACACAGCTTCAGGCAAAACTATGACAGTTTTGACAAGTTGCCAGGCAACTAAACTCAAAATATAAACTGGTGTAACGCTCATTTTGAAAACACATTTGTGTCTTTATAAGTTTACCCATAGCAGTCAAATAGTGTGGCTCTGATGCTCATGAGTTATTTACTCAAAATATTTGCACAAATATATTTTCTGCAAAATAATTGCACAAAATATACTTTAGATAGAATTTGCTCAGGATCATCTTATGGAGTACACAGAGAGAAACTGTATGTGCCACTGCTGCAGCATATCAGTGTTTTATGATTGTCCAAAAATACATGCACGCTCAGTTTATTGTCATGACAGAGGATCCAGCTTTAGTAACATGCACTTGCATGCCAAGATTTTTGACTTATTAGATGCATCGTTATACTTTAACCTCAGTACACAGATAAAGTAGGCAGAATCTGTAGATCATCAGGATAACGGTCCCAACCTAGTCCTCTCACCTCATGACTGGGCATCCTGTTTATTAGAGTTGTCGGGGGTGTTCCTGTTAAACGCATTATCTGCTGTAGCTGGTTTATATCTATGGAGTTTGTGTCAAGGTGCATAGAGCGACAGAGCAGAGACTGTTAAATGCCGTTTTAGAATGTACTTAAGCTGGCATATTTAATGTATTAGCATCAACAATGTCGAGACACACATCTTTAAGAAGCATAACTAGCAGGTGCTTTGTAACACACATCTAAAGCATACTTCACCAAACTACCAGGCACTAAGAGCATGCTGACAATAAAGAAGACAATTCACATCAGAGCATATGCACCGCAACAATTTAAAACACTTGCACAACTTCATGAACTCACAGACTCTGAAGAGATTTTCTTCAAGAGAGATGGCTCCGGAGTCCCCATAAGAAGCATGATTAGCTTCAGTTGGTCAATGTCTACCATCGCGGGGTAAAGGAAGACCAGACAAGGCAGTTGATGACAAGATCGAAATCACAACTCTAATATTTAAGTCACAAATGGAAGTGGTCAGAGCCAATAAAAGCTGAATACACACGAGCAGAGCTCATAGGGCAGAAAGAGAGGCTTTTGAAGTCACATAATTACAAGCAAAGGATATGCACAGATTGGTTTTGATTCTCAAAGACAGTGTCCGCAAATGCAAACGTACACCAAGCAAAAGAGGTGATGAGCAGCAGAAAAAGATAAGGGGCAAAGCCAAAGGAACGATGAAGAAGAGCAGTATTTAAATAGATTCTTTCAGGAAGCGTAATTGTATCTAGCAACAGCCAAAGCAATGTTGTTTAGTGTACAGTCCCAGTGCCAAAGAAGATCTGTTAAGTTGTAGAAAAAGAAAATGCTGCATAGCACACAACAGTCAAAGATAGATGGTGGAGCCATGCCACCAGTCATGCTGAATGAATCATTTGCATATAATTATTTGACAATTGACAGGTACTATGCCAGTATTAACCGCTAGTATACAGTAATTCTCCATTAATACACTTTGGTCAGAAACATTAGCTTAGCCAATTGTAAGGAGTACATCAAAACAAACAGCATCTTTGGATTGAATTGGCAAAAGACACAAAGTTTGTTATATCCGAGGAATATGGATATTTATTCCTAGGATTATTATATATATTAGAGCTTCAACAATTAATTAATTAAATCTAATAATTTGATTAAAATAAATCCTTGATTATAATGTTCCGGCTATGATGATTCGCTTAATTAATACAACTAATTCAAATCGCAAAAAAACAGGACCGAACTTGGCGCCCGGAACCTTAGCGGCGCTCGTTCCCACACGGATGCTTCAGAGGAGCGGTTGTAAACTTAGCTAAGCAATGGCAGAATTATATCAGAGCAGGTGAGCCAGGTAGTGGAGAACCACACTGCGGTAACTATCAAAACATGGCTCAAACAAGAAGAAACACAGCGGTGAAGATCAGACGGAGACAAAACGAGGTGAAAGGACACGGCTCTCAGAGCTAGTGCGCTACAACAGCACGCTGGCTACATCAATGATAATTAATCAACAGAGCGGCCGATCTGCAGATTCATCCGGTGTTTAAAGCACAACTTAAGCTAAACCAATGTTGCCGAACTTATATTCAATTCACCCCTCACCACTTTGACATCCTATTCTCCCCTCCATCCAAGGCCACAACTCAGGGTATGTAAATGTATGCATTTCATAGAATATGAATGATATCACAAAAACCTTTATTTCACTCATGGTTAGAGGTCGCGTGAAGCCTTTAATTGTCAAAAAAGCCAAATGTCCCTGATCAAAATTTGCATTTTGAAAAAAAACATCAATTTATTTTCAGAGTCCAGTATTTTTTCTTTGCTCCTGAACAATTTTCCTGGCAGTTGTTGAAGGTCATGTAAACGTTAGATCAGGGACATTTGAGTAGTTTCTGTTTCATTATGATTTCAAAAGAGTAAACTCAGTTCTTTGACAATAAATGGCTTCGCACATCCACTAACCATGAGAGGAAAAAAAGTGTGTGTTTTTTGTGTTATCATTCATATTCTATGAAAAATGTCCAAAAGATTAAAAGGGTATGTTAACTCAGAAGAGTATGGAAACTTTTGAGCACAACTGTACATATACATACTGTATATATAGTATATATGTTAATATTCATGAGCTGCTGAAAGACTGAATCAGTGTTTCCAAACACCAGAAGGACAGTTAATGCAAAGGATACGATCGGTGCCAGGGAACAGTGTCCGTCCAGTGAGAAGCTCTGCCATTATACAGCCCACTGACCAAATGTCCACTGTGGAACACAAACAAAAGGTTACAAAAAAAGAGGCTGACATTTTTATTTACAGACGGCCATTAATTCAGTGGACCTGTCATGTTGTAATGCATCCAGTTGAGCATGATCTCTGGGGCTCGGTACCAGCGGGTGGCCACGTATCCGGTCATCTCATCGTCCGTCTGCCGCGCCAAACCAAAGTCCAAGATCTGAAGCAAATAACGCAGAAGGGGAGATTGTTGTAAAAATATACAGCAGACTCAATAATAACTGATTAAGAGCATAAGTTCACTGACTTTGAGTTCACAGTCTTCATTCACAGCCAGGTTACTTGGTTTCAGATCCTAGAATATAAAGAGTGAAGTATTTAGTATTCATTTTATTACAGAATGTGGTATGTAATTGCAGATACACAATATATTGCTCTTTTTTTTGTGATAGCAAGATTAGCTCATGCAATAATAAATAAATTACAAAATCATAAGGATGAAAAACAAAAATGTGACAATCTAAATTGGCCTTCAAGCCTACAAGGAAAAAAATTTGCTATGTTTTATGGTTTTTAAACATACCATGTCAAAATAATTTAGTGAAATATTGGAATAAAATGGCTAGCACAATATTTAAGCCTGCATACTGTATCTGTCCTTCCAGTTTACGTTGCAGTACCTTTTTCATTGTTCCAATTGTCCCACCATTGTTTTATACTGGGAAGTTGTGATTCCTGCCAACACGGTGTCATTTTTATGCTATTATAATTAATAATCGTTTAGTTTTTCTATTCTTTGGTGAAATACTTTTCGGTATAAGTGTAAGTCAAGATTAAACATCTTCAGAATATGTATGCAATCTCCTATCTGTCCACAACCTCTGCAGCATTTGCCAGATGTTTGAGAATTTTTAAATTTGTAGTGAAATATTGTGATTTCACTTTCCACTCAAACTCCTTCCAAGTAACACTACTGTCCCTCAATTCCTCTGCTTTTCCTCTAAGATTATGATATTTCTTTCAGTTCCCCATTCTTTGATATCCATAGTGTGGTCTTCCTCTGTCTACAATACTTTATAGAGCTTTGAAATTTACCTTTTTTTAACTCTCCATCTTAACCACGAATATATATCGTTTGACTGTTTACATAAATATAAACACATCATCAAAATGACTCATTATTTCTGTTTCTAGGGATGGTTCGATATATCGGTGCCGCAGATATTCGTCTATTTATCAAATATTGGTCCAATTGGGAAAAAAGTATTGGCGGGGGATTTTTCCATGTGAACTGCCGTTTTTCTACAGCACATTGAGCCTGCAGCAGCGCAGACAGGCAACGGATCTCACTGGAGCAACAGTTTATTCAAATGTGCTGAAATGAGTTACAACTCTTTGTAAATAAAGAATCTCCAAGACAAATTCACTAAAAATGTCCCCAAGAGGAAGCAAGATTTTAGTATCAATCATAGTCTCAAGAGTCATATTGCATCATCAATTTTTCCAATGATAAATTTAGGAACTTTACTCCACGTGAGTTCATTTCTGATTTGTAAAGAGCTGTCCAATTTAAATTAGTTCTTCATTTATGAAAATTGCTGACATTTTATGTGTTTGGTCACATTTGTGTGTCGTTTTAAAGGATTATTTTGCCTTTTAACATTTATTGACATTTTTTGGAAGACACCAACTGGACTACAACATATTCGTTGTACTTGTTGCAATGACAATAAAGATTATTCATTTGGAGAAACATTTTGGGCCATACTGTTTGTCCGTTGCTTCACTGGCAGAACATTATGCTCTCGCACAAATGGAACATCATGTGAAATTAGGGCCACGTTCACAAGTTTTGTTCCTGTTTGCACAAGCCCACTTCTGCCAAGTAATAATGCCATAAACTATTGCGCACTTTTACAGTCTAAAGTTAAAGGCCAACGTAATATTGTGATAGATTGAGCTGTACAATGTCAAAATGGGTCACTTACTCTGTGAATAATGTCAGCTGAATGGATATACTACAAAGGGGGAAAAAGAGAGATCAGATAACATCATCTTTTCAGAGACGGAAGCATTTAGCCCAATAAAGCTTTAATGACAATACAACATGGTTAGTTTATTAGAGCTCACCTTTAGCCCTCGGAGGATCTGGTATATAAGGAACTGCACATGGTCGTCTGTCAGTTTTTGGCATTTCACGATGTTGTTAAGATCAGCCCCCATTAAGTGAGTGACGAGATATCTGGAAAACAGCCAAATAAAATTTCACTAATTAAGCAGAATATGTCCAATTACTTGTTTTGCAAAAGGCATTTTAAGTATAATAGGAAAAGTATAACCAAGCACATACAGCGAGTTAAATACATACAGAGATTGCAAGCGATCAATGCATTTTCATTTTAAATTATATTCCGAAATCCTTTCCTCCAAGAAAAAGTTCCCAAAAGCTTTTAATTAATATAAAAATGTTGTCCTTTTAGTCACATGATTCTGCTAAACTGCAACATTTGTGTTTGTATTGAACATCAAAAATAACATTACTGTCACCAATATGAAATATTGTAACATTGAAAATAATTCCATACTGCATCTGTTTTCAAGTTTGTGGAGCACTCATTTGTGGAATGTATACAGTTCCCACTTTTCCATTTTTCACAATCTAAAACCAATTTCCCATCGGACCTGTATTGAACTTAAAAACTGGTTTAGCCGATACTTTCTGTTCACTTCCCTCCTGAGACCAAGAGGCTTAGCCTTTCACAAATGCCATGTCATTTAGGTGCTACACACCCAGATAAATGAGCCCAATGTGCTACATCGGTGGATAGTTCAAATCTAATCGCCAGCTTCTTTAAAATGCACAAAACAGAGCTTAGCAAGGCAACAACAACAGGGTGCTCCAGTGGCATTTTTATGGCCAAAACACACAAGGCCATGTGCCGCCTCGTCACTCCAGGCCGGGCTCAACAAATTCCTGCTTTATGAATACTCTCCTATTATCACTCAGCACAGAGAGACTGACTGAAAATAGCAGTGGGTTGTGCTTGAACTTGTTCTGTGTAGCAATGCACACCAGAGAAAAACGTTCAGTGCCTTGGAAAAAAGGATATAAATAGTGACAAGAGTTTTCCTGTCTGTGATAGGAACATGGGCTGTGTCCCAATGTCCACCCTAACCCCCAACTACTCAATTACTATAAAGTCCTGCACTGTATAGTAGACTATATAGTGGACTTATTTTGTTGGCAATTCGGACACACTTCCCCTCACTACTTTGCCACTGATCATGTGACCCAATCAGATCACGTCACTGTGATCTGCGGAGGAGAAAGGAAGGGAGTGCTGCGTCCAAAATGTCAGCAAGATGAGTTCACTGCAGCTGCTGTAAAGTTTGCAAAAAAGCCGCTAATAGTGAAATCCTGCAACCAAGACTGATAAGAGATATCAGTCAGATAAGTTTGATTTTACAATAATGAAGAAAACAGCTTGGATTGTGGCATTTTGCCTAAGAAGAGAAGCAATTGATCTCAAGCTAAAGGAAAGCAGCTAACGCTAGCAACTTTAGTAAACAAAGTAAACAAACTTCTATAATCTAGTGTCAATCCCCAAAAAAATGACAATACAACCAGCACGTCTTAATTTCACTAGTGGGGATAAAAAGATCTTTCTGCGTCCAAAGCAAAGCAGCACTATGATTCATGTGCCACTCCTGTAATAACCACGCTGCATTGGTGTTGTGCATACATGTAATATGAAGAAATGACACAGAATGAAACCAGGAAGCGAGTTAGAAGAAGACTCCTTGTTGCTGTCAGAGTGACCAGCTGAAAAACATCTCTATTTTATTTGAAAAAAAGAACAAAAATGCTGTTTGCATCCTGAGATTTCTAACGATTATTGATACAGACTGAAGAGGACCATGTACCATACTAAAATGTGTGGATTCTATACACATTCACAGTGAGGCCAATAAGTATTTGATCCCCCTGTGATTTTGCAACTTCTTCCACTTAGAAATCATGGAGGGGTCTGACATTTTCATCGTTGGTGCAATTCCCCTGTGAGAAACAGAATGAAAATTTAAAAAATCCGGAAATCATATTGTATGATTTATTAACAATATTTTTATATATTACTGTGTCAAAAAGTATTTGATCCCTTGCTTAGCAGACAGATTTCTGACCCTCAAAGACCCGTTATTCTGCTTTTAAATAGTCCAACTACATTCTGCTCATGATTCTAATTT
>OMNZ01025703.1:11019-23132 GCA_900303255.1 Lesueurigobius sanzi | reverse complement strand
GTGCAGAAATACTTGTTCCGTTGGCAGATAATTTTACTTGGCAAGTCAAAGTCAAAAGTCTGAATTCAAGCAAATTTAACTTATCAAGATATCACTTTTTGCAGTGTAATTCAGACCTCCACCAAGGCATCGCAATGTTGACAAAATAGTTTAGGCCAGAGATTACGAATTAGCGGAACTCGATCCGGATCCGGACCTTTGGTCCTGGCCAAGTAAATCCCCAGTTGAGCCGCTGCATGCTCTCTCTCTTTGTCCCTCTGTAGCAGAGCAGTGACTATACAGCACATATTAACAGACAGGGAGGCTGCTTGGAACCTTATATTTTGTACAAAACTGACCAGAATGACTTATTTACGGTTCTTTAAAGTTGTGAACCGAAGCGAGCGCTGTTTCTAGATCGTTCTTAACAAACATTTAAAGCAGAGGAAGGCTACCAGGACTAAACAAGGTCTAAGCCAGGTCTGAGCCAGGACCAAACAGTGCACAGAACAGTGCAAGGGAGCTAACAGGTGCAGTTTGCATTGGCAGCATGTGTAAGTTCCAACCTACATCCATGGTTCCAACATATACAGTAGGTATGGCATGGGGCTATGACATTTGAACATGAGAATAAAAATAAATATCAAAATATAAAATATAATTATATTGGACAAGCTGTGTCTTTTCAAAAAAAAAAAAAAAAAAACTATAAGATTGCCTCCATATGTTCCAGACTTTAGCTTGGCTTTATTTTTCTTCTTAACTGACTAATTTTCTTGAATATAGAGATTGTGTTGCGATACTTTGCTAAACCATACAAAATATAGTGCTTTTAAAACAAAATCATCTTTTGACATATGAATTACTAAACCAGGACTAAACCAAGACAAAATTAAACTAAATGAGGAAAATCATGATTAAAACTGATTTTTTTATCACAAGTTACCACGTCTTTGTTTAGGCTGTCAATCAGATGGAAGACGTCAGTGACTTTGCAATATATTGAAGGTTCTTGTGACATGGATATCGCGATAACGATCATTTGGTGAACATTGTGCAGCTCTAATCAAACTAATAAATCTATCTCATATCTTTAAGATCAATTTGGACTTTTTAATTGACACAGCTACATCCGTTCGTGTGCTACTGTGTTCTGGGCTGTTCAAGCATCAGCGGAATAAAGCCTTTTGCGTTAAATGGAGTGTCTGAAGTGGAAAGTTTCTTGTGGATGTTCATAACATAAACAAGAGTTTTAAATGAGGAAAATTAAATCAAATCAGAAATCGAGGTCAATATCGCTCCGCGCTTCTCTTTGAGTCTCCGAACTGTCATTAGTCTGCTCGCTAATGAAGAATCTAAAAATACCTGGATTCAAATGGCTCCTTCTCCGAGTCCTTGATTGTAATTTGTATCTCTAATCTTATCACGCAACTAAAAGCACTGGATTCAAAACATTAAATTAGCTTTATTTACCTCAAAAATTAGCAAATCCTGACTGCCTACTCTCTCTCCTACCCGCCAAAAGTGAATCACATTTTAAAAAGGCAGTTTCCATAGCATTCTGAACACTCTCTGTCATTAATGCATACAGCTTATAAAAGCATATGTTACGTAGGTGTAGGAGGTGGCCCTGCGGGGTGGACGCACAGCAGGCCGCGTGTGATGCTACCCGCCGCCGAGGTCATGCTAGGTCAGTACAGTGTGTTCATGTTATAGTAACGTAACGGCGACGAATCCAAATCCAATCCAGGAGCCGCTTATTGATGCAGACCCTGATTTGTTGGCAACAGTTTAAAGCTTTAGCGAGAACAGACAGGTGATCACTACTGTGGATATATGCTGTTTGTTCTCGGTCTCCCACGCCGAGGATTTCCTGGCTGCGACTCTCCCGCTCACTGTACGGACTGTGGAGATTGGATTAGTGCAGATATAGACATTTTCACTTTTCAAGAACGCAACTGCTGATTGTTATTTGTTTTGTTTTCATCCAATGTATATTTTTATAATCGTTGAAGGAGGAGCTTATGTAGACATTTGAAGGTAGCGGCTATAGGATGTGTTCTTAGTGGTTTGAAAGGGCACTACAGCTGACCTTTTGGAAGTGCAAGAGAGTCTCTTCTTTTTTATTTATTTATTTATTTATTAGTTTATTTGGTTGGGACAGTGCATGTTAATGAACACACATGGGAACCATGCATGTAAACACACCACTCCGGATTGTAGCCTTGGGCTAATTTCCATCCGTTGTCCCACATTTGCACTCACAAACACACTCTCATTCATCCTGATCTATTGTACATGTTTTTAGTGGTAGGAGAAACCAGAGCACCCAGAGGAAACCTACGCAGACACGGGGAGAACATGCAAACTCCACACAGAAAGGCCCTGTACTGGCCCGGGATCGAACCCGGGACCTTCTAGCTGTGAAGCACGAGCGCTAACCACTGTGCTACCGTGCCGTTCATTTGTTCATTTGAAGCTCATTTTAATCATTAGGACTTGACACAGTTAAGCTCATTCTGTTTTCTGATTGGGTAACTGTCCTGAGAACCAAAGCAGAATATTTTACATAAACGATTTTTATGTTTTGTGAAATGTTTTTTGTGATCATGAATAAATCAACATAACATTTGATATCACTGATAGATCATGTGAAATCCATCCATTCATCTTCTTCCGCTTAATCCGTTGCTGGGTCGCGGGTCACACTGCACCGGCCCCTTATGGCTCCTCCTGCAGGTGGTGGGTCCACGGGAGGACGGCTCCACAGCGCTCCTTTACCTCTGACCAGCCTTGATAGTCTCTCATCATAAGGGGCTTCTGAACCGCTCTTGGTCTGACCCGTCAGCTAGGACCTGTTTGCCAATGGGAGACCCTACCAGGAGCATAATGCCCCAGACACAGAGCTCCTTCCTTCGGGTGCTCAAACCCCTCCACCACGATCAGGTGGCGGTTCGAGGAGGCAATCATGTGAAATATTTCCAGAAAACCTCTACTTAACGGCTCCACCTGATTTGAAAGACAGGAACTGTGTCCAAACCCATTCCCAACAACATTCAGGACACATCTGTAACATCCTAATTCTTCACAGGGTTGAGTTTATGAGTGCGTTTCACAACTTTCAGGGTCACTTTTCCGTGTTTACTATCACAATAATGCTAACAAAAACTAGCCTGCTAAATATGCTAATATGAGAGAGGGTAGTGAGTGCTGCTAGAGTTGAAATTTGTCACGAAGTCAGGTGCTCTTCAAGGATCCATGCGAGAAACAAACCTCGTAAAATGCAAAAAAGAGAAGGGGTCCGGGCACTACAGACTTAAAAGTCCTTTATTTTAATTATTATTATTAGTATTAGTTTTAAAATGCTAATAATTAGGCTGCATGGACAGTCTTTTTTCCACAAACCACAGCATATAGAGCTTCGGAACTGCAATGCATTATGGGAATTTTGCCACCGTTCTAACATGGCCATGTGTAGTTGACTGCCATGTTAGAACGCACCATCAATGAGGGAATAATAATGAAAATGGGCTGTGTTTTCATTGTTATGTGGTCTTGAAAAATGGTGGCAAAATTCCCATAATGCATTGCAGTTCCGAAGCTCTATTCAACACACTGAAGAAGGGCAAAACAAACACATTTCATTTGAACTTCTTTGATATACATTCTTATAGCCAGACCTTCATGTTTTCTTTTCATACCTTTACATGTTTGAGCTGCACTCTTCCTGTCACGTGATGTCAACATTTTCACGATTGACCGGCTTTACGGTTACCGTGGTTATAAGAGCTCACGGTAAGTTAATCGTAAGACTTTTAGGACCCACGGTAGACCGCTGTCACGCCACATGAGCCGTAGTTGCTTACGTGCTTTACGCATTACTGAAATTAATTAATTAAATACTGTATGTCATTGCCTTTTGACTATAATTGCTCATATCTCATTAAATCTAATCTACAAATTATCCCTCATTTTCCCAACGGTATTAGTGTTATAGCCAAGAACAAATACTGTATGTATCAATAATGAAGGCTATTGTATATTAGAAAAAAATATAGACAAAAGAAGCGTCTATAAACATATATTACTGTTCTATGGACCATCTGCATTTGTTTTCATACTTTTGCAAAAAATAAAACAATCCAGAGATACCCTCAAAGTCACTCCCCCTATGGTTGTCCCCGACTATTTAGACCCAGGAGGATAACTCTTCACTGTTGAGAAAATGAGAAAAATTTGCTTCCCTCACTGTGAATTGTGAGTTTAGCTGTGTAAATAAAATTATGTTATACCAAAGCGGAATAAAGCAAGGTTTGTTTGTCCTGGAAAATGAGCGAAGAGAAGCACAAATAGAGCACAGGAAGCTTTCTGGATGAAAATTGGCAATGTAATCATGAAATGTTCAACAAAGTGAAAATAAGTGCTGCATCCCAATGTGATGACACTGTAGAATTTACAATAAGACATAATACAATGACTTCTATACAGAGAAGTGTTTAGTAATGAAATCATTGTGAATAAATATAGACCGGCTTTATTGGTATGTACTTATAGGGTAAAGTGAAGTGTGCTGTATTGTTGATAATAGACTTGTGGGTCATATATTTTGCCTTGCTATTCTAGGCTGCTACTTTCAATACCACACTAGTCACACTGTCGAACAATGCATGTCCCGCCATGTGCAGTGTTTTCTTAGTCCATGTAATGCTGATAGGACCAATTGTTGCCATTTTTAGGCCAAAAGATTCCTGATAGGAAGAGCTCACATTATAAGACTAAATAACCACATTCATTTAGGGCTGTCACTAACGATTATTTAGGTAATCGATTAATCGGCCGATTATTTTTACGATTAATCGATTAATCGGTTGGTGCAAAAAGGTGCATGGAAAGTGTAATTGTTAAAAGCTTTTTGCACATGAAGCTAAAGTGACACCGTTTGAGGACGTCTTGATGGAGTAAAGTTAAAGCTAATGTTTGTACAAGTTCCACATGTCATTCCTCATTTGAAAGCTAAGAACCTCTAAAATTCACTCTGGGATTGTAAAAGTGAGAGCGAGAGAGTCCTCTTTCTGCTCGGATTAGATTATGATCCAAGATTTGGAACAATCAGAGCAAAAATATTTGCAAAAATAACAGAGTCAGAGTCAACATAGTTTTTTCAAAAAAATACAAAATTTTGATGTAATTCTTACTCTGTCTGAGTCTGTATATCCCAGAAACGATTAATCGATTACTAAAATAGTTGACAACTATTTCAATAATCGATTAGTTGACGATTAATTGATTAGTTGTTTCAGCCCTACATTCATTCTTTGCACAGTTTACGATTATGGCACCTTTTAAGTTTCTTTTTTTTCATTCTTGAAAAACATGTACTAGATATAAGATATACTAACTGTGTATGCTATGGAACCAAAAGAGCTGTGTTCTCTGCTTGTTGTTGATAATGAGGCTTAATAGATGTATGTTAAACAAATGGCCAAAGACAGGGCAATGAGACGGGCAGAGACCAGAGCCGCCTGGACTGCAGTGTTAATAACAATGGACACCGCAATCAATTCTACATTTTCACATCAGCGTTAGCCCCATTTAAATGCACATAGAGCCTCACTCAACATGCGCCGTGCGTAGTTGGCCCACACACACCATTTACATCTGCAATGTATCTGCCGAGAGGACGCCCTGGATCCTCCGGAGGTCACGTCCTGGGAGACTTCTGCAAAGGTTGCCTCTTCAATGTGACATTCAATTACCTCCAAAGGTGAAGTGGCCCCATTCCAATCCTAAAAATCAATTTCACATGTACTTTTGACTATTCTGGGTCTTTTGTTCTCTGTTTTATGTACGCACTATGTTGAGGAGGAAAACAAGCCGCGCCGCCTTCGAGGCAGCGCCCATTGTCTTTGCTTTGAAATGGCATCCATCAAAGTTAATGGGCTATAATCATCAGCACAAATACACTGTCACACGTCCCACTGCTCGCTCCCGAGTATTCAACTCCCAGTCAATGGGATGGAAAGAGTGACAAGCACCAGGAACACAATTTCCCATATCATTAACAACTCACGCTGAGGACTGTGAGGAGAATCCGAGAAAGTTTGGCAGGATTTTAAAATCTCTTTGGGGACTGCAGAGGGAAAACGTATTAGCCACGCAGTCGATACAAATGATGGTGTGTTCCAAACAGGCATCAGCTGTAATATTGTGCTGAGCTTCTATTAAATTATTAGAGAAACCCGCTGTGTGCTAGCAAGGAGATCAATTTTTCAAATGTGGCACACTTTTTTTTCAATAAATTTGTTCTAAGAAAAAATAAGAATCTTTAGAGTCTAGAGAAAGAAAACAGACAAAAACGACCTGCCCGGCCAAAAAACACCCCCTTTAGCTTTGATTACAGCACACTGTGGCATTGTTTCAATAAGGTGCAATGTCAAAAGATTTATTTCCATCCAGTGTTGCATGAATTATTCACCAACATCTTGTATTGATCATGGAGAGTGTGACGATTCTCAGTGGAGTTAAGATCTGGACTGTGGTGGACAATCCATTCCATCTCCTGCTCCTGAACCACTCTTTGACAATGTTGGCCCAATGAATAATGGCTTTGTCATCTTGGGATATGCCTGTGCCATCAGGGAAGAACAAATCCTTTGATGGAATAACCTGGTCATTCTTTGGCCACATAGTGTTATCCTAACCTAAAACTGACCAACCGCAGCAACCCCAGATCTATTTCTTTAGTTAAATCCAGGTGGTATGTTGATAAAAACATGATGCAGGCTCTGTCATGGATATGGGACAATGAATGCAGCTGGTTATGGCCATGTAATACAGTGGTCCTCAACTGGTGGGTCAGGACCTGAAAGTGACCCGTAGGATTATTTTCAGTGTATCAGCCATGATTATTCTTTTCATTGGTTGAAGGAGTTGAGGAAGTTTCCCCTATTTCGTCAGAGCTTGTTTCTACCATCTGAAGAAAAACATCAATCAATCAATCTTTGCTTATAAAGGGCTTTTCATACAAGAATGTCACACAAAGCGCCTTACAACACAGAACCAAACCCCATCTCTCATTCAACCCCCCATCCCCCATGAATATCCGCCCATACACGCAAAGAAGCACATCCCTCCACTCGTCCCGCCATCCTCAAATCAATCAGTCCACTGTCCACAATATTTGAAAATATTAATATAAAAGATTCACCAAGAAAAATGCAGAAAGAGAAGGCTGCACTTCAGCTAGCTCGGCTACCGCTAGCAAAGAGCTAACCGCTAAAGACGACCAGCTTCAGCAAGCTTAAAACGGAGATCCTACAGGAAATCAGGCAATTCATGGTCGAAGTAAGACAGGAAATAGCGGGGATCAACGGCAAGCTTGACAGGATGAACGAGAACCTGCACAGCCTAACAGGCCGTGTAACGGGGACCGAAGCAAAGATCTCAGACTTTGAACACTGGCTGTCGGGGAGCGCTTCCACTGGAACAGCAGCACAACGCACTCCAAGGAAGATGACAGATTCTGAATCCAGATCTCGATGGAACAATATCAGAATCTTTGGCTTGCCAGAGGGATTACAATCAGCCCCGGCCCCGCAGTTCGTGGACAAATTCCACGAATTGACAAACCTCCGTCTCACCCAAGACCGATTATTATAAACTTCCAGGAGTACACGACCAAAGATCTGATCCTAAAGTAAATCAAGAAGAAGATCATGGTTGGCACCAGTCTCATTGGCTTTGATCATGACTATCCAGTTGAGATAGTCAAGAAACGTAAAGAATACAACCCTATCAAGAAAATAATAGTAATATTATCTCCACTAAATCTAAAGAAATCTGCGAGGGCATCAAGTATTTTAATTGGGATTGTGTCGTCATTGTCTTTTGACTTTGAAAACTACTACTTTTTTTGTGATTCACAGCGCATTCCATATTAGCACACCAATGTAGTTTTTAAAATGTAAAATACTGTAGTTTTCATTCACATAAAAGTATATTGGCTTTACAGTTTGTTGCAGAGTTGTCCCACGGCTTTTTTCTCAATTTATTGTTTCTGTAATGTTAGTCAATGGGCAATGTTTGCTAGTATCCCCTGTCTGGAGAAGCCTTTTATTATCGGCTTGGCATGCTACACAATAAAAATAGTCTAAAGATCAATTGAAGGTTACGCTGCAGTTCAAGCAAACATGTCACACAAAGAAAATTATAGCCACAAACAGTGCTGTGCAAAAGTTTTACAGAGGAATCATTACCTCCTTGTTTCGCTCTTAAGGGGCTGCGGCGAAAAATACAAGTCAATACTACTGATTTTAGTTAGAAGCAACCCTCAACATTGTCATATTGCGAGATGATTCTTATTAAAGTATTCCCTTGCTACAGTGAGAGTCGCCGCGTGCTGCTGGAGAGTAGATTAATTTCCCGAGTACCCATGTTCAGGGGACACAGTATATACCTATCTGCTTATCTTCAGGCTGTATTATGTGTGATTACCCGATGCACACATTTATAGACTTCTCTGTGGCAGTTCTCCAGCTCCTCTGTCCCTCATGTATTGTGTGTGTGCATGTGTGTGTGTGTGTGTGTGTGTGTGTGTGTGTGTGTGTGTGTATTTGATAAGATGTTTTAGCCGCCGCATCCCCTCAAGACACGGCGTAGACCTCAACAGATGGAGGAGTCCAATTAGAAAGGAGGCGTTCGAATGCAGGAAAATGGAGACAAATCTTCTACTGTGAGACTGTCTCCCAGGACTCGCAGCAAATGGTTATGAGGGATGGGGACAGGTGCGTAAAACAACAACCGCTGATGTTGTGGAGCGGCGGTTGTCAACATTTTCGCGTCAAGTGGTTTAAGTGGAAAATACTTACTGTAGTGGAGTGGTTATAAAGTAGTAGATCATGAAAATCGACTTTTTTTTTAGCTTTAAGCCATGTGATAACGTTCTCTTGTTTTTCTTTCTGGTTGACTTCTTCTACGATTCAGCACTTTGATCTGTAGTTCCCGGTTACAATGCTCTTCACAAGGAGTCGAGCCTTTGGGATCCGTTCATGTCAAAGAGTCGTTCAAAAGATTCAAGAAAATGACCATGGGGCTGTTTTTTATTCTTTGAAAAATGTGTATGTACATTCTGGGCTACAATTGATGAAAAGAGGCTACAACTGTCTGACAAATCAATTTTAGTGCAAAAAAATCTTTCACTTGTGTAGCCTTCTCTGCTCTTGTGCTGATTCTTGTGTCCATTTAGGGGTAATCAATGTAAAATTGACTGGGGAAAAAAAGGTTCCGGCTCTTTTCACAATCGAGATCCGCTTCGAACCGTTCACCTCAAAGAGCTGATTCATTCATGAACATCACATCACTAGTTCTGGGCAGGCGTGTGCTCATAGTCTGTACACAGTGGCACGTAATTAGGTGAACGAGAAAATACCTTTTTAATTAATTATTCCCACTGCTGCCAGCGTGGGGTGCTGCAGGCCAAATCCTCACCAGCCTTGGTTCTAGTAATAAGGCAGCCGTCTATGGCCCAATCGCCATTCTTCCCTTTAGCCCTTCTCCTCTGTTTTCCGCGTTCATGAGAGACAGGGGGCACAGGTGGAAATTTGCATTTTGTGCTATAACCTGGCACCAAGCATCTTTTCTGACTTTGTCTTGGTCAGTGGTTTGTTGTGCACTCTCCCTGTACAAATAAAAACATACCATACAAAGGGGTGTCCCAGGGCTATAAAGGCAATGGACGAAATGGCCCTTAAAGGAATAGTTCAGCGCTTTTACATGCTTACATATGTTCTAACCTGGGCTGAGATGAGGCGATGCTTGGCTGCCTCATCTTTGTGTCTGTCCCATAAAACGACCAAAGACGGTGTTAGCATTTTGACTCTAGTGACTCAAGCTGGTGTAATCAAAAATGTCAAAAATGACTTCAACAACATTTATGAAGTTATAGGGCTGTTCGTTTGTGATTTACAATATACACAACAATTTACGCTTTCGCTTCGTGGCCGTAAATGCCCCGTTCACCTGCCCTGACTTTGGACTTTCTAAACTTTACCACATGGAGTGATACGTGACATTTCCGTGTAGGGTTTTATTTCAGAATTTCGATGTACTGTATCTTAGGGCTGTCTGTCAACCCTAGCCCGTAGCCCTCTGTTTTAAGGTGTAGGGCAAGGGCAAAGGGCAAAAGAGAATTGAGATTGGGCCTTAATGTAAATTATCAATGTTCAGGGACCTGTGTATTTAAGCCTATTTGTATGCCCTATATGCATGATACTGTATGTCCACTTTAACTAATCAGAGAAATGTATAGTCTGTCGGTACCGTAACAAACTTGGTGGCTTCCTCGATGCTTTAGAAAAGAACTAGTAAAAATCAACTGCATTTGAGTGACATGTTGCAAATTTTGTTGATGAGATCAATAAAAATAACTTACCCAGAAATAATTGGCTCTGAGTAGAGTTCCAAACACTCCTGCTTTTAAACAGAAAGTAGGAGTATTCACTCCTGTAAGGCTGAAGTGCCAGGCAAATGAACCAGAGGGAAAGCAGCTCTGAATTAGCCATGACGGAACAAAAGCCTTTACAGAACAAAGCACTGTTTTTCCCACCTACAATTTAAGCTCTAAGATTGATCTCAGGCTGGCTCAGAACACAGCCTTAGCGTGCAGCTCCTAATTACTGCCTCTGAGTAAAGCATGTTTGCCTCCGATTATACCTGTAGCACAGTTTGAGAACAATTTCAACATAAAGTCAAAGTAAATTGGTGTAATTTTATTTGCTAACAACCAAAGCAGAATGCGTCCCTGTACACCACATATAAATATCTCCTTCTGTCTGAATCTTCAAGGGCAGACTTCCCACCAAGCGCTTGCCTTGCCATCAGCCAAGGACCGGGAGAGAAAAAAGAAAGGGGCGAAGAAATGAAAAAGTGCTTAAATATAGCAGCAACCCCCCGGGACACAGGGAGGGAGGGAGGGCGGGCTGTAGTGTGATTAAAATGAGTAACCTTCGTTTGTTAAGTGTTAGCTCCGCCGCTCAGCCAAATCAACACATTGCAATTTAAACATCATCATTCATTTGGCGCCGAGACAAAGTTGGAAAATCATGCCCTTTTGCGATATTAATTTCTTGAAAGTTGTGGCTCCGGGTCAGTTTATTTCACGTTTTATTTCACCTCTGCTGCGGGGAGCGCACCATAATAACGCTATTGATGACTGATAGATGGCGCGGACACGGGGCCAGTTTTCATCCACTCAATGACCTTTCAGTTTTGTGGTCGTGCAGCCCGTCTCGGCCCGCAGTTATTATTTTCGTGTCACTTTTTGGACGTGACAGCGGCAGTGTCGTGGAGTGAAATGGAAAAGGTAATGATGTTGCGTGGTCGGATGGAGGGGAGAGGGGTGCGGCGCGTCCACTCACTGCCTGAGGGCTGTAGTCGCTTCCCAGTGTGTTCCCTATCACTGCCTTTGTGCGTTTACTGGTGCATCATGGTGTTATCTTTAAGTATAACTGATGCTCATGAGTCGTATCACTCCTGGAAAATTGTTCTGGTCTTGCTTTTGATTCGTGTCACAACCAGTGGTGGGCAGCAGTGAAGTTAATTTACTTAAGTACTGTATTTATGTAGAGTCTTTGAGGATCTGTACTTTACTTGAGTAGTATTTTTGTTGGCAAATTTTACTGCATTTGACAAACAAATATAATACTTTCCACTACATTTGTAAAAAAAAAAAAACTCTTGTTACTTGTTACTTACGGAGTGCAGACAAGTTGGTGGCGTTGTGGTTATTATTATCATTTCCACTCCGGAACAGAAGGTGGCGCTGTGCAGATGTATAGTTCAGTGCCACTAACCATACATTGGTTTGTCGCTTTAGTGTTTACTCATTTTGTGTGAATATATATATTCTATTTATTTCTAGTTTTGTACACAGGGCCATCGGGAAGCTGAACTCCCTCCCCTCCCTCCCCTCCCTCCCCTCCCTCCCTCCCCTCTTTCCCCTCCCTCCCCTGTTTCCCCTCCCCCGCTCCACAATCAAGGATGAGAGAAACATAATTTCGAACCATTTTATGGTTTGACAAATAAATAATCTTGAATCTTGAATCTTGAATAAAAATGTATTGCAAGTTTTGTGTTTA
>OMNZ01025703.1:0-10999 GCA_900303255.1 Lesueurigobius sanzi | reverse complement strand
TTTTATGGTTTGACAAATAAATAATCTTGAATCTTGAATCTTGAATCTATTCTTTGGTCATTTATATCTGCGCAAGTTAAACAAGGATGAACTGAAGAGGAACAGGCTCAAATACGTCTTCAGAAGTATTGTATTGTCATATGTTTCATGTTTTTGAAGATTCACAACACTCATTTAAAATGAAATGTACTTTTTACTTCCAATATTTCAGTACTTTAACTTAAGTTAATTTTTCACTGGGAAACTTTCACGTTCATTGGAGTCAAATTTGACCAGTAGTATGTACTTTTACTCGAGTAATGAAATGAAATACTTTTGCCACCACTGGCCACAGCCAGTGTAATGTCTGGTACATCAGGTAAGACGCAGGAAATACTACATTTCTAAACTCTTTTTAAAGATATTAAGCTTTAAAAACAACACATACTGTACATGTACAGGAGGTTATGAGTAATTTGGCCATGTGTAAAGCAGCCAAAAATAATGACGACTTAAGGAGAGACATAGCAGCAAACTCTTCTTTTGGGCCAATTCTCTCTTAACAAATAAACTTTCAGCTGAGAACAAATTTGCCTAATCTTCACAATAATGTGTGATTCAACATTTATCCATAGAATTATTTGAGAAATTGTAAATTCAAAGGCCATTTTCTCAAAATGCATTTTCTCATGGAGAAATTTGGCTTTTGGTTTGTAACAATAATATTATTGTTACAAACCAAAAGCCACATTTCTCAGTCTTAACCTTATGTTTTGAATTATTCCTGTCTGATTCATTGAGCTTTGGACCCTAAAAGAAAGGTGAAATTAGATTTTTTTTTTTCTTTTACAGATTTTTTCACTCCTAAGTTAGTAGCTTATTTAAAAAAAAAATCCAAAATCCCCTCTGCACAAATCTTGTAACTGATATATCAACAAAACATAACTTCAACGTCAGTAAAGTAAAGAAACTGTAAACTAAATCTTGAATAAAACTAATTTGCATTTTTATCAAAAGACAAAAACTAAAAATGGAAACATTTTGTCAAAATTAGTGTCAATCCATTAATTGTTTTAATCAGATTAATCACACTTTTCAAATTTTCTTTTTAATCGCAGTACATTTTTATATAATTATTATATTGATATTAGTACAAGGCCAACATTAAACAAGCTCATTTAAAGCATTTGCTCACATTTCATTAACGTAGTCATTTGAATTTCATAAATCCATCTGAAAAGGCCAATTGTTACAATTAGTCATTTGTACTGCAAGTCTAGGCCTGTGTTTCATGTGAAATGACCAAACATCACTTTTATGGAGTGGTTTCGATCAAAACATAATGTGCGATTAATTTGCGATTAATCCATGATTAAAGGGACTCTACGGAAGTTAAAATAAAAAATATATATATATTTTCCACCCCCTACATGCTCCAGCAATGTCCCCCGCTGTAATGTGAGCCCACACCTATCCCACTCAGTTGCCGCTATAAGCCTGCACCGTCACTCTAAAGTTGCATGTTCGCTTAACATGGAGACTGCAGTTACGCAGACGGCCAGAGGTGGCAGTAACGAGTATGAAAATGGACAACCTCTGTTGAGTCCCTTTAGCATTAAAGGCACTATACTTTATTTTTTTAAATTATAAACAAAGAAAGCGGGAGTGAGTAAATTCAATTGATAGCTGTGGTCCAAACTTATTCCTAACTTTCCTAACGCATTTCTGAAATCCCATTTCTTCATAGAGATGACTTTATATGCAAATTTCACAACTTGCAGGGTCACTTTTCAGGATCACTGTCACAGAATTGCCACAAAAGTAGCCTGCAAACTCATGAAATTGATAAAAAAAAATGCTGTATTTTTAGATGCACAGTATTATTTCCACAAAAAATATACTAAAAGAGGGCAAAACAAATGTCATTCCTCTTCTAAGTAAAAATCAGGTATAGTGCCTTTAATTATTGTTCGAGTTAAAGTGTTAACTTTGACAGCCCTAGTCAAAATATAACGGTTGAAAAACTGTTTTTTTTTTTTACTGCATTGACACCTGAACTCACTTTTTGCAAATCAGTATCTTTATCCCAGTATCTTTATTCAGTTGAAATATAATATTGCTTAATGTATGTAGCCTCAGAATGTAGTAAGTAAAAAAAAAACACCCAAATATTGATACTGCTCAGCTTGAATTATGTTGTGACTCAAACATACTTGAATGTATCAGAGAATACACAGAGTAATCTCCCTCATTACTACCCACCTGTGGTTATCAGCCACTGCTGTCCTCCTCCCGGCTGCGGTCCACTCAGCGCTCTGCACATTTCCATGCTCCGGCGCTCTTCGGGTCTCATCACGGCCCCTCGCTTCCCCTCAGTTTCACGCGCTGACATTTTGAAGGCTTTACTTTTTTAAACGGCCAGATTTTGTTCCTTGATGTGCGATTCGGAAGACGCTCTCCTGGGGGGGTGCTACTGGATCTTTGCCTGTGCAGCAGAAAAACACTGAGGGCGTTCTTCTAATAGATTGCGTGTCAGCGGACGTCGTAACCTGCGCTTTGCATTATCTATATTGCGAGGTGCAGAACATCGCTTTGCTTGTTCCAGGAAACCGCAGCTGTTCACAAAAGCTGATATAGACACTTTAAGTTATAGCTGAAGCACACGTTTTTTGTTAAATTTAGCTAAATCAAGAGATAAACAAAGAGAGAGGTTGTTTGTTCAAGTAATCAATCTAGCTCCCTCCCCTTCCCCTCCTGGTCGGACCTGAAAGCCCCTCCTCGTTCCCAGTGGCTGCAGAAAAATGAAGAAAAGAAGCGTGTGTGGGTTGATTGACAGGCCGCAACAGTTATAGCAACAGGGATTAGTTGCGGAGATCATCAAAGGAATTTAATTATTTAGTGTAGCTTATTTTACATCAAAATTCAGGCAAAATGTGATCTAAAAATAGGACGCTTGGCTTTGATTTGAGCAGATGAGTGAAATTGTCTGCCAGTGGAACAAGTTTTGGCACTTAAAATTAGAAAATAATATATATCACACTTGAAATTGGATAATAAATCTCATTTTCATGCACATATGATGTTTTTTTGTTGTTTTATTGAAAATTTCACAAAAAAACCCCATCATTCACTCAATTTACATAGAGATTCTACAAATCAAAGTCTTTTATAAGGCGTAGATAAGGCAGCCAAATGTCAGTTTCTCCAGAGCCAAGTTACAGGACATGCTGGATTCACCCTCAATTGTGTGCATTCTGTTAAATTTGTAATACATTTCGACTCACAGACTAGCACTTTAAGTCCTGTACTTCTCATTGAAACAAGTCCAACTGTCCATTTGCTTAGAATTAATCCAGCCTTCACGTCACATGGCCTCCCTGACACCATTTCTATTTGACTAAACCCAAGCGGCAATACAATAGGCTGGTTATACTTTTTTTTCCTAATAGCCTCCTGTATTTACTGTCCTTGCCATTGTCTAAGTTCGAGTTTTATATTGGATACAGTACTTATATAGCCTCCTGAATCAATAGTGCTTCAGCTCAGTGCAGCCTACAGTACTGTGTAAAGCTCCAATCGTCTGCCTGAGCTACAGCAGACAGAAGCACTGTTTTTTTTTTTTTTTTTTTTTTTTAAAGAGAGACAGCTCTGAGCATCCTGACATAAAATCATTAATACACCAGACACTGACTGAGGACGGAGCCACCAAAAACAAGTGGCGATAGCGCGATGCTTCTGCAAAGGCTCTCATTTGGTTCATGATCCAAAGGTATTATGAGCCTTATGAATGGTTGCTTGGTCTTTACACACTGCACTGTCAATTGGGTGTTTGGTGTCCTGAAGGCAGACTGTGTGCTTATGAATTCATATCCACAGTGCACTTTTTACATAGCTTTAGACGACAGACATTTCTTTCAATATTTATCTAAAGAAAAAGTGTAGAAACATTACCAGAGACTGTTACAATGACTCCTTTTAATCATGATTTCAGCTTTGTAGGTTTATTTATTGTTAATAATTATACATTTAAATGTTTGCTCAACTATTATTTGTTGGAAGAATGCAGTATTTTAAATTCAGTTCTTATGTGGGTCCTGGCTTGCTATCCTTGGGTGATAGTTGGTCCCGATGCCATGCCAGCTGAGGAGCACTGATCATACCCCATCGTTGGCACACTTCCATATAGAGATTGTTTTTTTTTATATACTTTATTTTTATTGTTTTAGGTTTTTAAACAATACAGACAAGGGACTTGTGGGATGCATTAACCATATGAAAACAAAAATAAAAACTTTGACAAACATTTGGCTTTACTCATGTGACGCTGAGATGAAAATTTTCAATTTTTCCCATATATCTTGACTCAGTTCTTCTTGAGTTCTCAGTCTATGAGTCAGAATCTCCATCTCAAATGTTCCATTAATTTGTAACCAATCTTTAGTTGGAGGTGGCTCTAATCTGCACCATTTTTTTTGTAATGGCCTTTTTGCAGGCAGCTAATAATATTTTTAATAAATATATATAATTTTTTCCTACGTTGTTACCAATATTATAGCCAAAATACATCACTAAACATGTTTTCGGAATTGCATAACCCAATATTTTAACTTGTTTTATAGACATCATTCCAAAATGAAACAAGTTTTGGACATAACCAAAAGACATGTGAATGATTTACATTGACAGCTCCACATTCTCTCCAACAAGGTTGAACTCTGGATGCATATTTAGCTGTAATTATTTTTTGAGTTATGTAAAAACCAAATCACATTTGTTGAATTCGCCATATATTTGCCCATTCCTCCTTTGAGATCACAATACCTAATTCTTTTTCCAGAGATTGTTTTTTTAGTGGACATTTTACCTAAATAATTGCATCCTTTTGGATTTGCTAATTTTGTGATTTCTATTTGATTGTGAATGATTGTGCAGCCCAGTTTTGCCACACTCCAGGCAGTGTTTGGAGCTCACATTCAGATATCAATTAAGCATTGAGCATCTGAGGTGAAATGAGGTAGTTTGACAAATAAGTATGCAAATGTATTCACATTGGGGCAAAGATTTTTGCTGTGGGAATGGGAATGTAAAAAGGAACAAGGAGATTGTGTGAACAGCAGAAAGCTAATGTTTGTTTTTCTTGGAAATTATTCTGCCCTATTTTTGTTAATAGCAACTTTACCCATCCCCATTTAGCTTTAATCGACGTTTCCAATTTTCCAAACTAGTGTGTGCTGCTTTGCTGTCTACTGTATCTCTGCTAGATCTAAATGCAACAGAAATGAGGAGGCAAGTGCTTTTATTTTTATGCTTAAGTTGATTAAGCTCATTAAAAAGATAAGACCTAATCATCTCTGTCTTTTTATTGGGATATTACCAAAGCGCATTTCGCTTCGACATGCGACGGTGCCTAGGTTTTGTGCTGTGCAGAGGCAGATTCCTCCCCGATAGAGCAGCTTGCACATTCACACATTGCAGACTCCCAGTTAAGGGGCTATTTGGTGGAGGGGAGCAGATATCCAGCGGCTGCTCGGTGTGGAATCGCACATCAAAGTTAATCTCGCTCCGTCTGCCGTGGCGCCGCTGAGCACTAATCTGCTGTCAGGGTGATGAGGCTCCTGGACCCAATCCCCGTTTTCGCCGCGCACACCGAACAACTCAGGCCTTCCGCCATTTCTTCTCCTCTCCATCACCCGAGAGCGCCGCAGAGGTCAGCGGGTCACTCTTAAATCTCGCCCGGTCAATAGTCTTTAAGCGTTAGTACAGGCCCACTGCGCGGAGATGCTGTGTTTGGTTTTGTTGAGAGTGACAACTACACAGCTGTGTAAGGATAATGTGGGAATCAGCTGTTTCAGTAAACTGCCTTTATGTATAACATGTTCAAACACTGTGAATGTAAAGTAAAACACAATACTATAATCAAAACAGTCCAATAAAACGTTTTATTACAGCATCTGTTAGAATTTATGACCAACCAATATTTCAGCAGCAACACTGTCTGAACACAGTACACTGTCACTATTGGCTGCTGATTGGTCATTTTTACATTTCACACATTAAGACGAAGAATTGAGTGATATCAATATTAAACCTTTGCTATAGACTACTGACATAGTAAGTATGAGGGAAAATGCTTTGCAAGTTTTCTGTAATTTACTGTTTTTTCATACTAAAATGGCCAAAATTGCCTATTTCAGCGACGACATCTGAATAATGGATATAGCCAGATTTAAATGTATGGTTTGAATGAATGAATGATGTAAACATTTTAAACAACAATTTACATTGTAAAAAACATCAAAAAATGAGGCTTGACGTTTGCCACTTGTATTGGCCCTTAATCCAGTGTTTCTCAAACAGTGGGGCGATGCCAGGGGGCGCCTGTTGTGTCTGTAAATGAGCGAGTGTTGGGAGGGGCTTCTCTGTTCCCGGCGATCTATTTCTACTTCTTCTCCGATATAGAGCCACAGCTCACTCAGATATAGAGCCACAGCTCACTCAGATATAGAGCCACAGCTCACTCAGATATAGAGCCACAGCTCACTCAGATATAGAGCCACAGCTCACTCAGATATAGAGCCACAGCTCTCTCAGACATAGAGCCACAGCTCTCTCAGATATAGAGCCACAGCTCTCTCAGATATAGAGCCACAGCTCTCTCAGATATAGAGCCACAGCTCACTCAGATATAGAGAAAATAGCAGAAACAGAAAACAGTGTTTCTTTTATTTTCTGTTAGCCTAACAAAAGCCTAACAGAAAATAAAAGAAACACTGCCTTAAACTGATGAAACTGAACTGATAAACTTCTCTGTTGCTGCTTTCTGAACTGATGCTTGTATCAAATTGAGTTTCATAAAAATGCCATTTCAACAGCAGTTCTATTGTATTTGTAAATAAGATGTAAAGGTCTTCTGATTTCACCTATGACCTTAGTACCTCAGAGGGGGGAGGTGACTGCTTGCTCAACCAAAACCTTCATGTGTTCAACCAAATGCCACAGCTCAAGTGCTCAGCGATTAACCTATGATGAATATGAAATGAGGTCATTAGCATAAGCTTTGGAGCGTCTGATGATTTCATTTTACTATCACGTTCGTCGTCTATAATCCATAGCACAGCGCCCCTGCTCCCAACCTCTCTTTCATGTTTCCTGCCCTGCCAATTGAGCCACCCAGCAGTGTAATTGCATTATCAAAGTATTATACCGACAGAGTGGGAATATATTTTTAGCCCCCAGCTTTCCAATGCGATGTAAGGAGGACGGGCCAGAATGTAAACACTGAAAGAGGAATTATCAACGCTCAATTCCCTTCAGCTGTGGCTTTAGCACCGCCATTGTAGACCAACACTCCCCATTTCACACATGGGTGCCACTCAACAGTACAGCATAGTTAGTAGGTAATTTTGGAATATGCTGTATTTGCAATTTTTCTGCCAAGCATTGTGATTGTGAAATTAGACTTGTGATGTACAGGTATATGTTGAAATTCAGTTTAATTTGTTAGTGCACTCAGTTGCCTTAGCTGCTTATCTACTACAAGAATCACATGCCTTCCATAACATGTTGACAGAGCTCAAAACTACAAGTTTATTTACAGAGCACAATTCATACACAAGGCATGTAGACTGCTTTAATTTCATAAAATTACTTTGAATTGCTTTTTTTCATAAAATTACAAGAAGGACCAGGCCAAAAAAAATCAACCCATAAAACATAAATATAATCATGAATTAATTACATTAAAAGCAGAGATACAATATTTTTAGTTGACAGCCTCATGTTTAGTCCTGACTCTGGGACCAGACCACTCCCTGAGGTCCGCCGAACTGAGATGATTCATATGGCTCTAACATATCAGAGATCCTTTAGTGCTAGACCATGCAGAGCCTTGTAAACAAGAAAAGCTGTTTTAAAGTCTATTCTCTGAGCGACAGGAGTGCAGAGATCTGAGCACTGGACTAATATGGTCATACTTCCTGGTTCTAGTCAGGACTCAAGCAGCAGCATTGTGAATATACTGCAGCTGTTTTACAGATCATTTAGAAAGGCCATGTTAGCTGCTTTGATACATCTGAATGAAGACAGATCATTTAGTTTCCATGATCTCATAAATAATTCTAGTCTTTGTAATTTTCTTTTTGTTTAAAATTGCTATTTTTAATGCTGTTGATTGTTTGCAATGTAAGGCACATGGGTGTAGCAGTTGTTGCTGTGTGGCACAGCCATATCCCTGGTTGATACTATTTTAAATGAGCCGACTGTTGTTGTGTTTTACTATTGTCTGTGGTGTTGTGTTTATTGCAATGCTGCTCTAGATGTATGTTGTGATGTTGCACCCACAGCACTGCAAGCCCAAGATAAATTTCCCTCTGGGGCAATAAAATTTAACCTAACCTCTTTCAATTCAGCCCATTATTATTTCATATTACACCAAATACCAGCAAATCCTCATCATGTTTGTTCTCACTCCTTTGCTTCTCTTGTCTTTTGTTTCAATGTACAACAACCCTGTCCAGATGACTACCTTTTGAAACCCTTTTCAGATGTCTGTTATGAATTGTTAACCCAAATTGTACTGTCACCAGTGAGTGATTGTGAGAGTCCAAATCCTAAGTTCATGCTTCCTAAAGCCCATAGTAGCTATGTTATGTCTTTTTTAAAGCTGTTACAAAATGTCAATATGGCTCACTTAGGACAAAGGAGCAGGTTCTGTCTTGAAGGGCTACCGATGTAAAAGATTAGCTAATTCTAGGCGCTAATCACTGCATGAGGTCCATAGCCATGACAAGCTCTAAAACAGAAATCCAAAAGGGGAAAAAGACATATTAATAAATTCTTAATTACCGCTTGATAGTATTGAGTTGTTCTAAAATATTCCCTTTCACATTTGCACGTCTTCCAGGGGCATAGCAGGCAATTTTACCGGCCCATGTGGACACTTAACCCTCATAAAACTTGCATTAATGCTGAAAAGCCATTCATCTGGTAATTAAAAGGCATCGCCACAAGGAATTGGTAGCAATCACAAGGAAGAGGTTCTGAAGTGGAGGTGACTTGGCACATTATGGCGGCAAAATGCTGTTCCTTTTTGCATAGGACAGCAGTTGTTTCTCAAGTGTCAGCAGGTGTGGGCTGAGGAGCAGAAGAAAAGAAAAATGTCAAGCCGGCTGCTGGAGCGCTGCATGGTAATAGAATAGGAGGGTAAAGAGAAAAGGGAATGAGGCGTTTCATCTCCAGCTCATAGTTGGACCCCGAGCAGGTCCACAGAAATAAAGGGTGAGTCAAAGTCAGGACTGGGAGAGCAAAGCCTTTTTTATCATCCCTGACTCTTAAGAAGATCTCCCAAATGAGCGAGGGCGTGCATGCTAATGTCAGAGCCGTCGCCGCGATAACTAGCCGCGCCTGCGCTCTGCGGGTGAGGGTTAAGCCTGGATTTGGGAGGCACAGGGAATACATGTTTGATATGAACGGGAGAGAGCCAGCTGAGGTGCCTTTGCCAGAGTGATATATATGTGGATTATTCCATATAGTTTAGCACTGTCTGCGTGGCTCCAAACGAAGGAATTTCTCCCTGACTCGTTATTGGCAGCGCGTAGCTTACGGAGACTCCAGGGTAAATGTTGAAGCGGGAGATCAAAGGCAGCGCTGACACGGCAGCATCACAAAGTCTTCATTTACAATGCATTACCAGTGACAGGCATGTAGCCACGCATGCTAGTGGTAACCTTGGCTGCACCTTTGCCTTTTATGCACTTAGTCTCAGCTGGGTCTGAATGAAAAGGCACTATATACTGTACCTATATCCACCATGTGCCCTGTGGCTGTTTATGTATTTAACTGCATGTAAAAAGAACAGGGTATGTTAATTGGGGTTGCATAGGTGTAGAAAACTCCCAATACATTTCCAGAAATATTTCAGAAACTTTTCAATGGGGACTTAAGCTTAGAAATTTTGGCCATTTTCAAAAGTCAAAACAATGAATTAAACATTATACTTTTGCATTTTCATTGAATATCCAATTAGACGCTGACCAATAGGAGGAGTGGGTGCATGAGGCTGAGGACAGAGCTGCATTACAGGGGGGAACAGACCTCAATTACAGAAACATCTCTATGGAGCTCAACACTTCAGACTCCACCCAATGAATGTTTGGTGTTTAAAGACGGGACGGAGGCTAATCAGATATGTGCTAACTAATATTTTACAAGCAAGAAAATACCAAATATTTCTGGCACCAGGAGGAGCTTGGACTGTTGAGCTCTATAGACTGACACTGTTAAAACAAAACCTAAATAAGGTATTCTTGTCTTTTAATTATTATTCTTTGTCTGTGCAGCACTTTGGAAACTGTTTTAGTTGTTGCTATAAATAAAGGTGGATTGGATTAAAGCAATATGATACTGTTATGATTCACACACTTAGTGAATATACAGGTGGGTGCAGACGTTTTCAAAAGCTCTTCTTTCTTTCTATTGACGCTCCTACAACACAGTCCACTTCAAACCCAGATGATCAGACATTGGCCATGAGGATTTTCTTAGATTCTTGTGTATTTGTGTATTACTATTAAATCCAATCATTAATGTGCAGTTTATATCTGTTAGATGCAACCTTCAGCTGTGCCCTCTTATTCCCATTAATCCCCAGTGGTGGAAAGTAACGAAGTAAAAAGTACAAGTACAAGTAAAAAGTACAAATTATAGGTAATTTTCCTTTACTTAAGTACATTTTATGATGAATACTTTTTACTTTTACTTCACTACATTTCAGAGCCTGTATCTGTACTTTCTACTCCACTACATTTTTAAATTGGGGTAAAAGTAAAAGTTTTTTATTTTCCAAGTGACCTCTCTGTGATGAACTGGTTTAGTCCCAGTTTAGACCTGTTTTAGTCCCAGTTTAGCCCATGGTTTAGTCCTAGTTTTTTCCTGGTTCACACCTGGTTTAGTCCTGGTTTAATCATAATTTAGTCCCTCTTTAGTCCCGGTTTAGTCCTGATTTAATACTTTTACTTTTTAC